>JAKCPB010000338.1:0-84343 GCA_021442155.1 Cymbidium sinense | reverse complement strand
TGGGCACAGTGACCTCACTTTTGGAGCATGGATTCAATCTTCCCATCTTAGACTTAGAGTCTTCTAGAGACTTCCTTTAGTCATAAGACACTTCTACAATTAGGTAAAAAACACTAAGCTAAGACTTAGAAGGGTTAACCATAGGATTAGGTTATGCCTTAGGGATTAAGATAATCCACTACCAAAATCCAATCCATGTTCACCTTCTCAAACCAAACCTCAAGTTCAATTCAAACATCAAATTAAAATCCAAATCAAACCCAAATTCCAAAACCAAATGATTGAAGCCCATGATCAAATCCAAACTTGAAACCTTTCTTAAGCATGACCTATCCATGGACTTAGCCAAATCTTATCAAATCAATCCAAAATCAATTTATTCTCATAATCAATTTATATCTTCAATCATCTTTCTAAATATAAATCAAATTTACATTCAAATGATCAAAACTAAATCAAACTAAATCAAATTAAATCAAAACCCTTCTAAGCCATATGACCTATCCATGGACTTAGCAATCTTAATCCAAATCAAATCAAACTCAATTGATTTTCTCATAAATCAATCATATTTTCAATTATCTTCACAAATTTAAATGAAATATACATTTAAATCATCAAAACTAAATGAAACCAAATCAAAATCCAAACTAAGCCACATGACCCAACTCCATGGACTTAGCCAAATTCCTTCATTCCAAAACCCAAATTCAATTGATTTTCTCATGAATCAATCATAACTTCAATCATATTCACAAATATAAATGAAATCTACAATCATTAAGCCAAACCCAAGTCAAACCCAACTTGACCCTTTTGACTTGAAATGTTCAAATGAACCAAAACCCATTTGAAGTAATTCAATTGAATTTATATCAATCCCAAATACATATATAAACTCAACTAAATCAAATGCAACCAAAATTAAGCCAACTAAACCCAATTGTTCCACTTGACCCAAAGTGGCCACCTATTTGAGCCAAGTTTTAATCCTACCCAAATTGGATTGAACCAAGCCAATCAAAACCTCCCATCATGATTGTTGATCACCTAGGTTGATCAATTGTCACAAATTAGGTTAAACCAAGTCAACTTGGTCATTTGACCAAGTCAACTTAACCCATATGAATCCAAACTAGCCAAATTGCTAAGCCAAATCCTTGAAACCAATGATTCATACCAATTCAAAATCAATATTTGAATATGACTTGACTTTCAATTGAGTCAAACCAAACCCAATTGGCCCTCTTGATTTAAATTGACCTAAAAGACCAAATTGGGTCAAATCAAAATATAAACCAAATTGATTTGATAAGTTCATTCCAAATTGATTGTTGAACTTGACCAAAGCCATGATTGGACCCAATTGAACCCAATTTACTACTTAAAATTGACCTAAAGGTTCAAGTTGGCCTAAATCAAACCAAATCCAAATTAATTGAAACCAAAGCCTACAATCATCTTCAATTGGTCAACTAAACCAACCAACACCAAGATAATTTGGCAAATTTAGTCAAATTGGTCAACTTAACCCATTTGACCCAAATGAATTCAAATGAGCTAAAATCAAATCTAAGCCAAACTAAACCAAACCAATTGAACCAAAACATCCCAAATGATCATATGAACTTGACCCAACCCTTGGTTTGACCCAATTTGACCAATTGGTCAACTTGACCCAACCTAACAATTTGACCTAAATGAGTCAAATTGAGCCAAACCTAACCAAATCAATGCCAATTGACATGAAATTTGGGCTAACCCACTTTTGGCTCATTTCAAATCTGCCAAAACAAATCCAATGCCAAATGATCATTCTACCCTTGAGTCAATGGGAATCATATGAGACAAATCACCCATGTAAGTGTTTCTATTCATTGGCCACTTGGTACTCTCCCAATGGTCCACCTAGGCACCTAGGACATTGCAACGACAGGGGTGGTTGGGTGCCATGACCCATGGGAGGTGAAATCACTCACCCTCCCCATTGGAGCATTTGAAACCCATAGGACACCCATGATTCCTCCTTGGCACCTCCACACCTTCAACCAACCAAGCAGCCAACTCACCTCCCACGCCACCCGACTCCTTGAGTTGGTGGGCCATAGCCAAACTGATCCCACCATCCAATTAAGATGAACGGGGGTATACACCCTCTCATTTCCATTCAAACACACACAAAATTCATTCCTTAGAGCCCTAGCTACCCAAGACAAACCAAGAGCCATTCCCGCTCTCAAGCTCGTTCCTCGATCAAAAAATGCCATTCTCATCCATCCCAAAATAGGACACTCCCATTTCTGACCTAACATCCCCATTTCTCCATCAAACTCAAATTAACTTTGCACGCACCTTCCCTAGGCATCGTCGAGGAAGGACAAATCATCTCCAAGCTTCGAGCACCGGAGGTAGGACTTTGATCAAAGTTGAGCTCCAAATCATCGATCATGGCCTTAAGTGAACATCAGGAATTGATCCAATTACTACTCAACAGGGCTTCATCTCCAGTAGATAAAGCTTCCTTAATCATTCAAGCCGCCAGTCTTGAGCTTCGGTGAGGTATGCTTCCAAAACTGATCCTTGGGCAAAAATGGGTTGGAGCTTTTTGAAGAAAACTTGCATCTCATGTGATCTTGGCCATTGGATCCCCATCGATTGATGTCATGAAGGTGTGGGATCCTTTTGGAGTTGATCCAAGCTCGGGTAAGCTTTGATCAAGTGAGCAATGGCGGACGGACTCTATTCTCTCTCACTCCCATGATGTTGGATCATACTGTCCATTCAGTGTGATTGAAATGGACGGTCGATTAGATCCACTAGATCATTTGATTTAATCCTATTAATGAGATTAATCATAGCATCAATCTTAGATGGATAAAAGAAAGGACATTTGCCATAGGCCGTTGAGTTGGATAAGTTTTAAGTAGCCAATCTCACGCCACATGGAAAGCATGCAGCGCACATGTGGCACCAATAGGATTAAGCTTTAGGCTTAATTAATCATTTTAATATGAAACTTCTAAAACTCATAAAAATCATAGAGAAATAAAAAATGCAAATAAATACTCATTTTAATGGTATTTCAGAGGAGAATTAATTAACAATGATCTTAACTAATTTTGAACAATAATTAAGGTTTAATTGCAAAATTAATTATCTTAATTACTCCTTAATTACTTGAGCAATTAATCCCATATTTTGTGGGTTAATTTAATGGGATGACCTCGCCTCACATAATGTTCTTGGGATTTGCTCACTTAATTAGGAAAATTGACCAATTAAATCTTAACTACTATTTTAGGTTAATTAATGATTAATTAATCCCATAAATAGTAATAAATTGAATAATTAAGTTTATTAATCATTGTTCAATAGTAACTGAACTAAGGAATAGGGTTGGGACCCCTTTCCCTAAGTTCATTTCACCCTTTTTTAAAATGAAATCAATTAAGATTTAACTAATTATTTAAACCACTTAATCAAATTGAAATCATAATCACATCAGACCTTAATTAATTAAATCATGGGGTAGATCTTTAGGTGTTTAATAACCTAAAGGAGTTTAATGAAATTATGGTTAGTCCACATGTGTGGAAAACCATAAGAGTAATTAATTAAGTCCCTTAATCTAATTAACTATTAATCATGAGCTAATTGCATTAGCTCATAATTATTTAGTTAATTACTTTAAGGTGGCATAGGTTAGGGTAATTAAGTCATTTAAATAAGGGTTCAACATAATTAACCCATAAAATCAACTTAATTAAATTTCCTTAAATTAAATCAAATCACTAATGTGGTAATGGGTTTAAAATAACAAGTGATGATTTCTCTTCTCCTCTTTAAATCAAATCAAATCAAAACTTAATTAATAAAGAAGCTTTGGTATGCTTTAAATAATCTTATTTGATTTGATTATCATTAAGAACTAGTTTGGTTGAATGAATCACATGCTTATAATTTGGTAATTCATCATAAATTACATGTATTTCTTTAATTTGTTATAATATATGCTTATCACTATTAAATAATAATGTATTTTTTAAAAGCTTATAAATGAATAATAATATGTGTTATGATGCTAGTTATAAATACATAAGAAATGCATGTTTATAGCTTAAGTGTATGAATGTTGAGTTCTCTTTCCTCTATTCATGTGTTGATTTATATAAGATTGAATGGTAATGGTATATAGTGAACATGGAACATGAGGCTTTAGCTAGCCCCAAGGAGGATTACCTCACTTCCTTGGTTTAATCAATACATACCATTTGATTTCATTTTTATGTATTTCAACAGAAATGAATGTAAACATAAACATGAGTCTTTAGTTCAAGGAATCAGATTACCTCACTTCCCAGTTTATAATTAGATGTACTTTTATATCTTTGTACATGAATATGTATATATGATTAGTGAATGAAAATCCCATTTTACATTAAAATTGCATGCATTCATAATTGACTAAGTGGTTGAATTAATTAGCCATATGATTTGGAGCTTACTTCTTATGTTCATGTGTACGAATTTACATATGTTTGAATGCAAATGGGTATATAGTCAAGACATCCAGAGAATATGAGGCTTTAGCTAGCTCCAAGGAGATCATTTGATTACCTTACTTCCCTTATTTGACAATGACACATGCCTATTTAATTTCATTCTTATCTCCTTTTTGTATAAGAATTTGGATAAAGTTTTAAATTAATATGTTTAAATAATTCAATCAAATAAAATATAAATTCTAAACATACACATACATTCATCATTTAAGTGTTCTAAAATATGTTGCATGTATAGATACACATAGGATTAAATCATATGCATGTTACATGTGATGGAAAGGAATGATTTAATATATGTCATGTGGTAGTAATTGAATTAAATTAATCTTAAGATGCCTTTCATTTTGAATAGGATTATTTAAAGTGAACCTAAACTTAGGATTAATTAAATCATTTAATAAGCCATTCACTAAAGAGAACTAAATTAATTTAATATACTTTAGAAAGTAATTTAACAGAAATTAAAATTCTCAAATCAATTAAACTACTTCAAGTGAAATCAACCTTTCATGTTAAATTGAATCCTTCTACACTTAGAAAATACAACACTAATGCCTAACAAGACTTACCATAGAAGCCTTAATACACACATTAGAATTAAGTCACCACTTCTAGCTCTAAGTTAGGATGGTGTATGATGTGATATATGATTTTTTTATGATGTATTATTTTAGATTGGATGTTAGGGTGTATGCTTCGTAGACTAGATGATAGGCCAATATTTTCCAAATCATGTTTTCTATAAGGGATTATGCTTAAGGGATGCTTAAAATAAATGTGAATGCTCTTTTTTTTGGGTTGCTTAAATCCTTAAGCATAATCCAAGTTATGAGTGGGCTTAGTTACCCATGTGTGGTGCTAAGTCAAATTATAAATAGCTTGGGATTATATGTATATTTAGCTAACCTCTATTTTGCGGTGTAGTTAGATTTACTTTTCCCACATAAATGTAATTTTTGCAATAGAATTAGGATTAGTGCTATGGGAGATTAGGATGAGTAGTGGCAGAAGGCTTTGTCTAGGGTGCCCATGATGCCTTTAAAGCAAGCACCATCCAAATCAAAGAAAGAACCAAATCAAAAATAGAGATATAAAGAAAGAAGAACCCCCATAGCATTTAATACAATTATAATTATTCTTTCATATTTTCCATGTTGTATAAGGGTAGAGCTCGGCTACCCATCTTTTCTCTCTTTGGGTTGTACGGCGGTACCCGACCGCACCGACCTTTTATTCTTTTATGATAGTTTATATAATATTTTGATGTTATGTTTACATTGTGCATTAGATGGCATGCTTTTCATAGTTTCTTAAATGATTGATGCTTTAATGTGTGTCTTGGATACGATTAGGCTCTTAGGATAAAAATAACCTTTCTACCCAACTAATCCCTCACAACTATATTTTAAACAATTTATAACCTCATCATAAACCTTAAGAAAAAAAATAAGATAATTAAAGATTTAACATCATGCATGCATATTCTTTCTCTCTTGAACATGAGGGATCTCCATCTTTGCACAGAAAAAGAATGCATGACCTATGAGGGCCTCCCTTGTGGTGGAGAACACCATTTCTAGCTGATTTGACCCATAACCTATTTCAGCATGCATTTAGGCATAAAAAATCTTAAAGCCTCTGTTAAAATAATGTGTCTAAAATGAAATAAAATTTGAAAAGATTTTTCATCTATAGATTAAGTCATATGCTTATACCACTCATGCTCTAATCTCTTAGGGAGTGTGTTTAGGACTTTAGTCTCTTTTAATTAAATAACTACCTAGCTATCTTGTAATTCATAAGGACTACATGGTTATATAATCATAGGAGGAGTTAGTGGCACCACTCGGTGGTTATAAGTTTAAGTTAGACAATTTATTCTCTCTTGTGGAGGTAAACCCTTATGTCCACTACTTAAATTTAGGGTGCTTTAGCTTCGTACTAAAGCTCCCTAGATTTAGGATCTAAGGTAGCTATTTCCTTTGGGTTATGAGCATAAATCATCTCCTCTTAGGCATTCCCACAACCTTATGTTAGTGGATTATAAGCCCTACTAATCTAATTAAATTTTTACTCAAAACATATAAATCTCCTCAACTTCAAAATTATAAAGCCCAACCATAGGATAAATTAGAATGATCACTAGGCTTCATAGTATCATGAGCATTTTCTACTTATTTCATTTGGACTCCCAAAATAAGTCTTCTCCTTGAACTTTCCCAATTGATTTTCCAAATACGACAAATCCTTAGATAGTCTAACCTTGAAATCTTTGAAGATAATAATTGTCTACTTTAATCAAGTATTCTTAGGAAATTTCATTTCTAATATGACTAGCTTACCTCCATAGGGAACTTAAGAACCTAGTTTAATATAAACCCTACTTTATTTATCCATGTAAAGTAGGGGAAAAATCTTAGGTACATTCGAAGACCCATCATGCTTTAGGAGTCCTTATTATGTGATTAGGTCCATTGTAGGGTGATGCCTCTATCTTTCGAGATAGTACATTATACCTCAATGTTGTACCCGATCACCTCAAAAGTACCCCTACCTCATCCAAAATAAATAAAAATAAAACCACTAAACTAAAAAAAACCTAAACTAAGATAAAATAAATAAAATAAAATAAACCTTAACCTAAACTATAATAAACTAAAATAAAATAAATAAAACCTAAACCTAAATAATAAACTAAACCTAAACCTAAACTAAAATAAATAAATAAACTAAAATACTAAACTAAACAAAATAAACCTAAAATAAACTTAAAATAAAACCTAAAAAATAAAAAACCTAAAATAATAAATAAAACCTAAACAAACTAAAATAAAATAAAATAAAAAAAAATAAAATAAAAATAAAACTAAACAAAAATAAACTTGAACCTAAACTTTGGCCTTAAAAAATAACTAATATAAAATCTAAACTAAAATAAATAAACTTAAAACAAATAAATAAATAAAATAAAAATAAACCTAAATAAAAATAAAAATAAATAAATTAAATTAAATAAAAATAAACTAAATAAACCTAAACCTATTGAATTTAAAAATAATAAAAAAATAAAAAAATAAAAAATGAAACCCTAACCATAAACCCTAAAACTAACCCTAACCTGATAACACTAAACCCTGACCAAAAACCACAAAACCCTAAACCTAAAACTAAACTAAACCCCAACCTAAACCCTAAACTAAACCCAACTAAACCTAAACTAAATATATTAAAATATAAACCTAAACCTTAAAACCTAATAAATCTAAAACTAAATAGTAAGAATGGGGAAGAACCTTTCTGAGAACATCACATCAACTGCTTAGATGCAGTGGAGGTGAAGATGGAGGTCTTATTGGTGGTGGGGATTTGGAGGTCTTTGTGGATATGGAGGTGGTGGTGAGTAGTGGTGGTTATGGAGGCGGAGGAGCGGCGAAGGTTACAACCACGGTGGTGGTAGAGAAAGAGATCGATATGATGATGGATCCATATCGAGGTGGGGTAGTTGATGGTAGCGGAGAAGAACTTCAATGGGATCTACTACTTGTGGAACTATGTCTTTATAGTAGAGCGATTCTAGTGATCTAGGGTTTTGATTTGCTCTATGTGCTCATTTTTGATCTATGTCATCACTTGTGTCTTAGAAAACTTGATGTGTTACTTGGTTGATGAAATTGAAAAGAAGAAATGTTCAATCTGAATTTGTTCGTTGTTAAAAAATAAATAAATAATAAATCTAGAACCCTAAACTATAAACTAAAACCTGAACCCTAAACTTAAAACTTAAAACCTAAAAGTTTGCTTTAAAAACCCTAAACTACAAACTCTAAAACCCTAAACTCACAAAACTAAACCAAAACACTATATAACCTAAACTTAACCACAAACCCTAAACTCACAAAACCTAAACCCTATAAATCTTAAACCATAAAAATCCTAAAACCCTTAACCACAAACCACCCAAATGCTAAAACTCTCTAAACTACCAAACAAACCACAAATCTAAATGTAAAAACCCAAAATCCAAACCCCAAACCCACAAACCCTAACCACAAAATGCAAACTCACAAAACCCAGAGCCTAAACTAAAACCACTAAACCTAAATCATAAACCCTAAAACCTAAAACCTAAAACCTCCTAAACTAAATAACCTAAAAAAATAATTAAAAGACCTAAACTAAATAAAACCTAAATAAAATAAAATATAAAGAAAAAAATCTAAAAATAAATAATTAAAACCTAAATAAACTAAAATAAAATAAACCTAAGTTCAAAATAAAATAAAATAAAACTAAACATAAAATAAAATAAAAAAAACTAAATAAAACCTAAACATAAAAATAAACCTAAAATAAATAAAAAAATAAAACCTAAACTAAAATAAAATAAAATAAACCTAAAACATGTTAATATATAAACTAAAATAAATAAAACTAAACCTAAACCTAAACTTAAACTAAATAAAATAAAATAAACTAAAATAAATAAACAAACTAAAAATAAAACCTAAAAATAAACCTAAAATGAAACCTAAAACCTAAACCTCAAATGCTAAAATCCTAAACCTAAACTAAATAATAACACTAAAATAAAATAAATAAACTAAACAAAATAAAATAAAAATTAAAATAAAAATAAAAACATTACTAAAACCTAAACCTAAAGAAAATAAAAAATAAACTAAACTAAAATAAAATAAATAAAATCTAAACTAAACTAAAATATAAAAACCTAAAAGAAAATAAAAACTAAACCTAAAATAAAAAATATAATTAAATAAAAATTAAATAAAACCTAAACTAAAATAAACCTACAAATACAACATAAACTAAACTAAATGAAGGAAAAAATACATCAACCAAAGAAAGGAATGAAATTACTCTTAAAGTGGATGGTAAAGAATATGTATCTTTTTTATAATCAATAATCTCTAAGTACAATATCATCCATTATATAATAGTTAGAAATAAATTCATTGGCATTATCTTAATAATATTAAGTAATGAAAGAATATTCAAACTCATAATTATCATTTTTACACATGATAAATTAGTACAAATTATATAAAATACTTTATTCCTAATTTAATAATGATAACTAGAAGTAATTCTTAAGTAGTAGACATGATATAACACTTTATTCTTTATTTTATAGGTTTTATTTTTTATTTTTAGGTTTAGGTTTAAGTTTTATTTTATTTTTTAGGTTTAGGTTTAGGTTTTAATTAGGTTAAAATTATTATTTTAGTTTCCTAAACCTAAACCCTAAACTTAACCCTAAACCTAAACCTAAAATAAATAAACTAAATAAAACTAAATAAATACCAATGGTTTACTTTTTTTAAAAACCACACTACCCTACTAAAACTAACCTACCACTCCCACCCTACCTACCTAACTAAACCCTAAAAAAAAAACTCCACACTACATAAATATAATTAAATTTAAAAAACTGGCTAAACTAGCCTATGAGCCCTCCTGGGCCCAAAGGCCCTAGGCCCAAACCCTGACTAAACCCTGAGCCCTCCTGACCCTCACAATCCTGGGCCCCACAACCCTGACTGAGCTAAATCTGGGCCACTCTCAACCACCCCCCTACCAGGCCCTCACATCCTGACCCTGGGCCACACCTGGGCCTTCCCTGGGCCCAACCCACTGGGCAGGCCCTGGGCCTGAGCCTAAAAACTTGAAACCTAAACTGAGCTAAATAAAATTAAAATTAAAAAATTTAAAAAAAATAAAACCTAAACCTAAAATAAAATAAAATAACAAATAAAGACTAAAAAAATATAAATAAAATGTAAAACTAAACTAAAATAAACCTAAAATAAAACCTAAATAAAATAAAACCCAAAAAAAAAACCACAAAATAAAATAAAATAAACTAAAACCTAAAATAAATCTAGTAATAAAACTAAAATAAATTAAAAATTAAACCAAAACCCTAAATTAAAAAAAACTAAACCTAAAATAAATAAAATAAAATAAAACCTAAACTAAACTAAATAAAATAAAATAAATGAAAATAAACTAAACTAAACTAAAAAAATAAAACCAAAATAAACCTAAAGTAAAACTAAAACCTAAACTAATAAAATAAAATAAAATAAACCTAAACTAAGTAAAAAATAAATAAAACCTAAAATAAAATAAATATAAAACTATAAAAAATAAGCATAAAACATGAACCTAAAAAATAACTAAAATAAAAAACCTAAACAAAATTAAATAAACTAAAACAAATAAACTAAACTAAATATAAATGATAAACTAAATAAAATAAAAAATCAAATAAACTAAAATAAATAAAATATATTAACTAGACCACCATTTGAATAAAAACCACCAAACTCAGCCACATCTGACTCTCCACAAACTAGACCTACAACCCAGATGGAGCCCTAGGCCACTGAGCCACTGGGCCCTGGGCCATGGCCCTAAACCCAGGCCCTAGGCCACAGGCCATCAGGCCTGGCTCTGACCCTAGGCCACTGAAAGGCCACTGGGCCCTACTCTGGCTGCCTGGGCCACAGGCCCAGGACCTGAGCCACTCCCTGACCCACAGGCTAAACCCTGACTGGGTTTCACCCTACAAATCTTAGGCCACAGGCTAGCCTGCTGACCCTTACCCACTCCCCAACACTGAATACTAAACTGACTAAAATAAAGTTAAAAACTAAACTTAATAAGATCATAATAAGATAATAAAACCTACTAAACTTAAACCTACCAATTAAAATAAAATAAAAGTAAAAATAAAATAAAATAAATAAATAAAACCTAAATAAAAAATAAAATAAACCTGAATAAAAAAAACTAAATAAAATTAAAACTAAAATAAAATAAAATACACTAAATAAAAAATAAAATAAAAAAACCTAAAAAAAAATAAAAAAAATAAAGAAATAACTAACTAAAAAAAACTAAACTAAATGAAATAAAATAAACCTAAATTTAAAACTAAAATAAAATAAAACCTAACCAAAACCTAGATAAACTAAACCAAACTAAACCAAACTAAATGATTAAAATAAACTAAAATAAACTAAACCTAAAATAAAAATAAAACTAAAAATAAAAATAAAATAAAACTAAAACTAAAAAAAATATAAAATAAAACTAAACACGAACCTAAAAAAATAAAAAATAAAACTAAACCTAAAAATAAAATAAAAATAAAACTCAACTAAAAATAAACTTAAACTAAACCTAAACATAAAATAATCTAATATAAAACTAAAATAAAATAAATAAACCTAAAATAAAATAAAATAAAAACTTAAACTACTTTAAAATCTAAACTAAAATAACAAAACTAAACTAAACTAAAATAAAACTAAAGAAATAAAACCTAAACCTAAAATAAACTAAACATACTAAACTAAATAAAATAGATAAACTAGAGAAAACCTAAACATAAAACTATAAATAAACTTTAAAATAAAAAATAAAACCAAACTAAACCTAAAAAATAAAATCAAAACCTAAAAAATAAAAATAAAATAAAACCTAAAATAATTAAACTAAATTAAATATGCGTTAAGCTACACATAAACAAAAAAAAAAATAAACTAAAATAAAAACTAAAATAAATCAACTTAAAATAAATAAACTAAAAATAGAAATAAAAAAAAAATAAATAAAATAAAATAAAATAAACTAAATAACTAAACTCTTGGTTTGCATAAAATTAGAAAAAAAACTAAACCCTGAGCTAAAATAAACCCTGAGCCCAAACCCAAACCCAAACCACAAACCATGAGCCATAAACCTGACCTAAACAAAACACTGAGCCTAACAAAACCCACTAAACCACTAAAACTGAACTGACCACAATCTAATACCCACTGATGTAAAAACCACAAGCCCCCTGCTGATTCCTATAACCCAAAATAAAAACTAAATCTCCTGATAGGCCACAAATATAAGATCCTTCTAACCTAACCAAACTCCAACTTAAATAAACTCAAACCCCCTCCCTAATGAAACTAAAACCTAACCCAAACTTAGACTGACCTAAACCCTAAATAAACCAACTTACTGATAATAAACCTAAATAAAACTCTGAGCACTAATAAATATAAACTAACTTAATAAATCAAAAAATAAATAAAATAAAAAACCTAAATAAAACTTAAACTAAACCTAATAAAATAAAATAAAAGTAAAATAAAATAAAATAATAAATAAAACTAAACTAGACTAAAAATAAAATAAAAATAAAACCTAAATAAAATTAAAACTAAACATAAAATAAAATACACTAAATAAAAAAATAAAATAAAACCTAATAAAAAAAAAAAAAATAAAAGAAATAAAAATAACTAAAAGAACCTAAATGAAAATAAAATAAACCTAAATAAACTAAAATAAATAAAACCTCATAAACTAAAATAAATAAACCTAAAACCTAAACCTAAAACTAAATGAATAAAATAAACTAAAATAAAACCTAAACCTAAAATAAAAATAAAACTTAAAAATAAACATAAAATAAACCTAAAACCTAAACTTAAAAATATAAAATAAAACCTAAACCTGAACCTAAAAATAAAAAATAAAACCTAAACCTAAAAAATAAAATAAAAATAAAACTCAACTAAAAAATAAACTTAAACATAAACCTAAACATAAAAAATAATCTAATATAAAAAATCTAAAATAAAATAAATAAACTTAAAATAAAATAAATAAAAACAAAACTACTTTAAAAATAATAAATAAATAAAAAAAAAATCTAAACTAAACTAAAATAAACTAAACTAAAATAAAACCTAAACCTAACATAAACTAAACTAAATAAAACTAAAATAAAATAAATAAACTAAGAGAAAACCTAAACTAAACTATAAAATAAAAAATAAACCAAAAATGAAACCTAAAACTAAACCTAAAAAAATAAAATCAAAACCTAAACCTAAATAAAAAAAATAAAAATAAGAAAACCTAAAATATAAAATGAATAATAATTAAAAAATAGCATTATACACATAAAAAAAATAAACTAAAATAAAAACTTATAAAATAAATCAAAAAATAAAATAAACTAAAGAATAGAAATAAAAATAAACCTAAATAAATAAAAAAAAAATAAAATAAAAT
The DNA here is from genome assembly GCA_021442155.1 of Cymbidium sinense. Classification (NCBI taxonomy): domain Eukaryota; kingdom Viridiplantae; phylum Streptophyta; class Magnoliopsida; order Asparagales; family Orchidaceae; genus Cymbidium; species Cymbidium sinense. The sequence continues at coordinate 70,679 of JAKCPB010000338.1, read as the reverse complement.
AAAATAACAAACTCTTGGTTTATAAATTAGAAAAAAAAACACAAAACCTACCCTAACCCTAAAACCCTAAACTCTAAAATCCAAAACCCTAAACCCAAAATAAAAACCTATAAAATAAAAAACCTAAACCCCAAACCTTAAACACCCCACAAACCTTAAAGGCAAACCCTAAAACCCTAAACCTAAAACTGACCCAAATAAATGCTAAACCCTAAAATAAAACCCTGACTTAAATAAAATAAAACCTAACCACAAACTAAATACCAAACCACAAAACCAAAAAAACAAAACTAAACTAAATAAAAATAAAGATAAAAAACTTAAACCTAAAGATCATAAATAAAATAAATGATAAAACTAACCCAAAACCAAAAAATAAAATAAAAATAAAAGAAATAAAATAAATAATAAAACCTAAACTAGACTAAAAATAAAATAAACTTAATAAAAAACCACAAATAAAATTAAAACTAAACTTAAAATAAAATTAAAAACATTAAATAAAATAATAAAACCAAAACTAAACATAAAATAAATAAATAATAAAACCTATAAACTAAAAAAAAATAAACCTATATGAAAATAAAATAAATAAAATAAAATAAACTAAACTAAACTAAATAAATAAAACTAAATAAAATAAACTAAACTAAACCTAAAAAAAAATAAACCTAAACTAAAATAAAAAATAAAAACCTAAATAAATAAAATAAAAACTCACTAAAATAAAAATAAACCTAAACCTAAAAAATAATATAAAAACCTAAAATAAAATAAAATAAAACCTAAACTCTAAATAAAAAAATAAAAAATATAAATAAAATATACTACTAAATAAAACTAAAATAAACTAAAACTAAATAAAACTAAACCTAAACCCAAAACTAAATAAATAAAATAAACTAAAAAACCTAAACCTAAAATATAAAATAAAACCTAAAATAATAAATAAAACCTAAAACTAAACCTAAAATAAAATAAATAAACCTAAACCAAAAATAAAAATAAAACCTAAACCTAAAAATAAAATAAAATAAAATAAATTAAAATAAGCATTAACCTATAATAACTAAAAAAAATAAATAAAATAAAAATAAACTAAAATAAAAATAAATAAACTAAAACAAAATGAAATAAAATAAACTTAAATAAAATAAAAATAAAAAAAACAAATAATAAAAAATAAATAAAAAAAAAACCCAAACCAAACTAAAAAATAAAATAAACCCTAAAACCCAGATAAAACCCAATAAACCTAAATAAATAAAAACTAAACTATTAATAAACTAAAATCCTACCCTGAGCCAAACCAAACTTGATAACCCTGAGCCTAAAAAAACTGAGCCTAAACTAAAAAACAAAACCTAAGCTTAAATAAAACTGACTAAATCCTAAAACTAGCCTAAATACTGACCACAAACCTGAGCCAATCCTAAAACTAACCCAAAACCATAGGCCCAACCAACCAAAAAATCAAAATAAACTGATCTAAACTAAAAAAAAAATAAAATAATCATAAACTAAACCTAAATAAGATATAAAATAAATAAAATAAAAAAAACATAAAACTAAATAAATAAAAATAAAGTAAAAAAATAAAATAAAATAAATAAAACCTAAAATAAACTAAAATAAAATTAACATAAGAATAAAAAAAACTAAATAAAATATAAACAATATAAAAAATAAAATAAATGAAACTAAATAAAATAAAACTAAATAAACTTAAACTAAAATATAAACCTAAAAATAAATAAAATAAAACATAAACCATAAACTAAAAAAAACCTAAACCTAAAATAAAAATAAAATAAACAAATAAAATAAACAAACCAAAAACTAAAATAGACTAAAATTTAAATAAATAAAACCTAAATGTAAAATAAACTAAACTAAACCTAAACTAAATAAAATAAAATAAACTAAAAAAACCTAAACCTAAATTAGAGATAAAACCAAAAATAAACATAAAATAAAACCTAAAACATAAACCTAAAAAATAAAATAAAATATAAACCTAAATAAAATAAAACCTAAACCTAAATAATATAAAAAAATAAAATCAACTAAAAAAAATAAAGTTAAACTAAACTAAACCTAAAAAACTAAAAATAAAACTAAACTAAAATAAATAAATCAAAATAAACAAACTAAATAATAAAATAAAAATAAACCTAAATAAAATTAAAAATACTTAAAACTGATAAAACTATGGGTTTACTTAAATAAAAGAAAAACTAAATTTAAAATAAAAAAAAACTTAAAATAAAATAAAATCAGAACTAAATAAAAACCTAAACCTAAAAAATAAACCTAAAAAGCACTAAAAATAAATAAAAATAAAACTTAAGCCCTAAACTAAAAAAAATCCTAAACATAAAATAAATAAAATAAAATAAACCTTAACCTAAAACTAAAATAAACTAAACTAAAAAATAAAACCTAACCTTAACCAAAAAATACTAAAACTAAACTAATTAAATAAATAAAATAAAATAAAATAAACCTAAACTAAACTTAAAATAAAACCTAAAAATAAACCTTAAATAAACTAAACTAAATAAAAAAAAAACTAAATAAAAAATAAAAAAAATAAAACTTAAACCAAAAAAAATAAAATAAAAAACAAACTAAACATAAAAAAAAAACATAAACCTAAACATAAACCTAAAAATAAACTATAAATAAATAAACTAAATTAAATAAAAATAAAAAATAACTCTAAATAAAAATCTAAATAAAAAATAAATAAAATAAAATAAATAAACTAAATAAACTAAAATTGGTTTGCTTAGTTAAAAAAAATTTATGAAACTAAACCCTAAACCTAAATGAAACACTAAAACTAACCACAAGCCCAAAACCCTAAACCATGACCACAAATAAACCTATATAAAAAAATAAAATAATAACCCTAATCCAAACCCAAAAACAACTAAAACCTAACCACAAACCCTAACCTGAACCTAAACCTAAACCAACCCTAAAACTTAAACCCAAACCAAACCCCAAAACCCTAAACCATAAACCACAAAACTATAAAATAAAAAAGAAAATAAATAAAAAACCTAAGCCTCAATATAATGAAATAAAAATAAATCAATTAAAAATATAAACTAAAACCTAATCCTAAACCAAAACCTAAAAATAAAATAAAATAAAAAATAAATACTAAAATAAAATAAAATAAATAAAAACCTAAAGTTAATCAATAAAATAAACCTAAAAATAAAAAGCCTAAATAAAATATAAAACCAAATGTAAAAAAATAAAATAAAATAAACATCAAATAAAATTAAATAAAAAAACTAAATAAAACCTAAACAAAATAAACCTTAAAATAAACCTTAAAATTAATAAAAAAAAAATAAAACCTAAACTATACTAAATTAAAATAAATAAAATTAATAAAACCTAAATAAACATAAAATAAACTAAACCTAAACCCTAAACAAAATAATAAAATAAACTAAAAGAAGCAAACCTAAACTAAAAATAAAATCTAGAATAAACCCCAAAATGATCTTAAAGCTAAACCTAAAAAAAATAAAATAAAACATAAACTAAAAAAAACCTAAACCTAAAGATAAAATGAAAAAAATTAAACTAAAAAAAATAAACATAAACATAAACTAATCCAAAAAAATAAACTAAAATAAAAAACCTAAACTAGAATAAATAAACCTAAAATAAACTAAACTAAATAAAAATAAAAAATAAACCTAAATAAAAATAAAAAATAAAATAAACTAAAATAAATAAATAATAAACTAAAATAAATAAAAATGAATTAAATAAACCTAAAACCTAAAACACTTAATTTAAAAAAAGACCTAAACCCAAGCTAAACCTATAAATCTACCCAGGCCCTCCCTAGGCCTAAACCTCCAAACCAAACATCCTGACCTGATCCTGGGCTGGGCCCTAGGCCCTACCACAACCCTGGGCTAACCACTGAATGGCCACAGGCCACCACTGAGCCACAACTCTGACTCCCTGGGCCCAAACCATACCACCTAATGACTGGGCTACTGCCCTGGGCCCTACTGGGCCACAGGCTCTGGGCCTGAACCCTAATGACTGGGCCCTACCATCCTGACCTCTAAGATAAATATAATAACTATAAAATAATACCTAGTTAAAGATAAAGATAAATCTAAATTTAATAACTACCTGTCAGTTTAATATAATAACTAACCTGCCCTCCATAAATACACTTGTAGATAAACCTTCTCAAACTAACTCTCTACCACTAAAACCACTGAGCCCTGGTTAACTAAACCTAAACCCAAAATTAAACCTTAAACCTAGACCACAAAAATCCTAAACCACAAAGTCTAAACACTAAAACCCTAAACCTAAACCCTAAATCATAATAACCCTAAACCATAAACCCTAAAAGCATAAAACCTAAAACCCTAAATCTTAAACTTAAACTCTAAACCCTTAAAACCTAAACTAAACCTAAATGTCATAAAAAAACCTAAAGTTACTAAATAAATTAAAAAATAATCCTAAACCCAAACCTAATCACTAAACTAAACCTAAACCTAAGAATGGTGAACTTCATGGCAGAACATCATCAACCTCTAGATCTGTGGTGGTGGTGAAGGTGGAGGTGGGGGATCTGGAGGTGTTGGTGGATATGGAGGTGGTGGTCAGAGCAGTGGTGCTTATGGAGGCCGGAGGAGCGACATAGGTTACAACCATGGTGGTGGAAGAGGAAGAGATCGAAGATATAATGGTGGATTCCGCTACTTGAGCGGCTTGTGTGGTTCTCATGGGTACTGAAGAAATTGAAGAATGGTTGATCCAATCTACTATTTATGGAACTATGTCTTTATAGTAGACCTGTTATCTAGATTTTTAATTTTCTCTATGCATGCTCATTTTATCTATGTTGTAAAGTCTTTGAAAACTTGGTGTGTTACTTCATTGAAATCAAAAAAAAGAAATGTTAAATTTGAATTGGTTACGTCTGAAAAAAAATAAAACCCAACCAAAACTAAAAGTTAAACCCTAAACCTAAAAAACCCTAAAAAACTAAACCTAAAAATTTAAACCTAAACTAAATAAAAACATAAACCTTAAACCCTAAAGTAAAACTAAAAACCACAAAAATAAAACCCTAAAACTATAAACCTAAACCTAAAACCCTAAACTCTAAATCCTAAAACCTAAACCCTAAATAATAAATAAAATGATAAACCCACAAATAAACCACAAACTAAACTAAACTCTAAATAAAACCTAAAAAAAAATAAAAACCTAAACCTAAACTAAATAGAAAAAAAAATAAAATAAAATCTAAACCAAAATAAAAATAAAAACATAAATGAAACCTAAACTAAACTAAATAAAAAAAAATAAAATAAAAATAAAACTAAAACTAAAATAAATTAAACCTAAACTTAACCTAAACTAAATAAATAAAATAAAAATAAACCAAAACTAAATTAAAAAATATAAACCTAAAATAAAAATAAAATAAAACTAATCCTAAACAAAAAATAAAAATAAACCTAAACCAAAAAAAATAAATAAAACTAAACTAAACAAAATAAATCTAAATAAAAAATAAATTCAAATTAAAACTATAAAATAAATAAACCTAAAATATATAAACTATCTAAATCAAAATAAAATAAACCTAACAAAAAAATAAAATAAACTAAAATAACAAACAAATAAACAAAATAAACTTAAACCTATAGTTTACTAAGTTAAAATAAAAATAAACAAATAAAATAAAATAAAATAAAATAATCCTTAGCCCAAACCTAAACTAAATAAGACCATAGGCCCTAAACCTAAACTAAAATATACTAAACTAAACTATGAGCCACAAGCCAAACCCAAAACCCTAAACCCTAAACCTAAAACCCTAACCAACCCCAGATCCAACCCTACCCAAACCCAAAACCTAAATAAACCTAAAATAAACCTAAAAATAAAATAAATAAAACATAAAAATAAATTAAAATAAATATAAAACTAAAAAACTAAACTAACCTAAATCTAATAACAAACCTAAAAATAAATAAATAACAATAAAAAATAAAATAAAAACCCTAAACTAAACTACAAAATAAAATAATCCTAAATAAAACCTAAATAAATAAAAACTAAATATAATAAAAATAAATAAACCTAAAACAAATAAAATAAGAACTAAAATGAAACCTAAACCTAAAATGAAATTTAAGAAAAAAACCTAAAATAAAAAAACTAAACCCTAAAAAAAACCTAAACCTAAAATAAAATAAAAATAAAACTAAACCTAAACTAAAAAAAAAACTAAACTAAAAATAAAACTAAAAAATAAACCTAAAATATACTAAAAAAACCCCAAATAAATAAAAAACTAAAATAAAATAAAACAAACTTAAACTAAAAAATAAAAGTTTAAAATAAACCTAAAAAAAAAACCTAAAACTTAAACTACACAAAATAAAATAAATATCTAAACTAAACCTAAAATAAAATAAAACCTAAACCTAAAAATAAAATAAAATAAAACTAAACAAAATAAATTGAAACCTAAACCTAAACTTAAAAATAAACTAAAATAAAAAAAAGAAACTAAAATAGTAAATCTAAAATAATTAAACTAAACTAAATAAAATTAAAATAAACCTAAATAAAATAAAAAAAAAAAATAAAACAAAATTAATAAAAAAAGATACTAAATAAACTTAAACTATACTTAATTTTTAAAACCCTAAACCTAAATCTTGAGACCTAAACCCTAAACCACACCCTAAACCCTAAACCCTAAACCCTAGCTGAAACCAAAAAACTCTTAACCCTAAACCACAAATAAAAATAAAAAAATAATAATAAAAAACTCTAAATGCTAACCACTAAAGCCCTAAACTGTAACCTAAACTAAACCCTGAAACCTAAACCTAACCCAAACTAATCTTAAAACCAAAACTAAACCCAAAACTAAAGCTAAAATAAAATAAATTAAAAACTAAAAAATAAATAAAAATAATAATAAATAAATATATAAACCTAAATAAAATAAAATAAAATAAAAGAAAATAAAAATAATTAAAATAAATAAGTAAAAAAAATAAACTAAACTAAAATGGACCTAAACTAAACCTAAACTAAACTAAACTAAACTAAAATGTAAAGCTAAAAAATTTAAACCTAAAAAAAAACTAAAATAAAATAAACTTAATAAAATAAAAACCTAAACTAAATAAAATAAACTAAACTAAATAAAACTAAACCTAAAATAAATTAAATAAACTAATAAATAAAACTAAACTAAATAAATAAATCTAAACTAAAATAAACTAAATAAATAAATAAACAAAACTAAAAAGAACAAAATAAAATAAACTAACTTAAATAAACCTAAAAATAAACCTAAACTTAAAATAAATAAATAAACTAAAATAAACCTAAAACTAAACTAAAAAAAAAACCTAAAACTAAAAAAAAAAAAAAACCTAATTGAACTAAAAATAAAACTTAAAAAAAATAAACTAAAACTAAAATAAAATAATTAACTAAAATAAACCTAACTAAATAAAAAATTAAATAAATAAAATAAAATAAATAAATCTAAACCTAAATAAAATAAACCTAAACTAAATAAAACTAAACTAAACTAAAATAAACTAAATTAAAACTAAACTAAATAAAACCTAAACTAAATAAACTACTAAAATAAAACTAAATAACCAAATAAAACCTAAACTAAACTAAATAAATAAAATAAAATAAACCTAAATAAATTAAAATAAACTAAACTAAATAAATAAATAAAACTAAATTAAATTTAAACTAAATAAACCTAAACTACTAAATAAATAGATAAACTAAATAAATAAACCTAAAATAATCCTAAAAATCTAAACCCTAAACTAAACTTAAATAAATAAAATAAACTAAACCCAAATAAATAAAATGTCCTAAACTAAACTAAAATAAACTAACTAAAACCAAAGTAAACTTAAACCTAAACTCTTAAACTATAAACTTAAATAAACCTAAACAAAAATCTAAAATCTAAACCTAACCCTAAACCTAAAATACTAAACTAAAATAAAATAAATAAATGTACTAAACTATATAAACTAAACCTAAAATAAACTATCTAATCCTAAACCTAAAAACTAAACTAAAAACTTAAAATAAAACTAAACTAAACTAAACAAAAATAAACTAAAAAATAAATAAACCTAAATAAAACTAAAAGATAAATAAACCTAACTTAAACCTAAATAAAATGAACTAAATAACTAAACTAAACTAAATAAACTAAAATAAATAAACCTAAACAAACCTAAACCTAAAATAACTTAAACTAAAATAAACTAAACCTAAAAAAAAAAACCTATAAATAAAATAAATGAAACTAAAAAAAAGCTAAACTAAATAGAAAATATCTACCAAACCTAAATAAACCTAAATAAACCTAAACCTAAACTAAACTAAAAAATAAACCAAAAATAACCTAAACTAAACCTAAATAAATAAACTAAACTAAACTAAATAAATAAACTTAAAACTAAACCTAAATAAATGAACCTACCTAGCCTAAACTAAACTAAATACTAAAACCTACCTAACTAAACTAAACTAAAATAAACTAATTACACCTAAACCTAAACCTAAAACCTAAATAAATCTAAACTAAAAATAAATAAATAAAACCAAAACCTAAACCTATAAATAAAACTAAAGAAATAAAACTAAACCAACCTAAACTAAAATAAACCTACTAAACTAATAATCTAAACTAAAAAAAATAAACTTAAACCTCTAAAAAATAAAACCTAAACTTACTAAATAAACTAAATTAAAATAAATAAATAAAAACCAAAATAAATTTAAACCTAAACCTAATAAAGTAAATAAATAAACCTAAACTAAATAAACTAAACTAACAACTTAAAATAAACTTAATAAACTAAAATAATGATAAATAAACCTAAACCTAAATAAAATAAAAAACCTAAAATAAATAAATTAAAATAAACCTAAACCTAAAAAAAAAACTAAACTAAACTAATCAAATAAACTATAAACCTAAAATAAACTAAAATAAACTAAATAAAATAAAAACCTAACTTAAACCTAAACTAAAAAATAAAAACTAAATATAAATAAACTAAAATAAATAAAATAAACTAATAAAACTTGTATAAAACCTAAACTAAACCTAAACTACTAATCCTAAACCTAAATCTAAACCTAAAACCTAAACATAAACTTAAACCTAAACTTAAACTAAAATAAAACTAAACTAAATAATAAACTAAAATAAATAAAATAAAATAAACTAAAATAAACCTAAACCTAAAATAAACTAAATAAATAAACCTAACCTAAACCTAAAAAAATAAAATAAAATAAATAAATAAACTTAAACCTAAACTAAAAAAATCTAAATAAGCCTAAACCTAAATAAAACCTAAACTAAAATAAATAGCATAAAATAAAATTAAAACAAATAAACCTAAACCAAACTAAATAAATCTAAAACCTAAACCCAAACCTAAAATAAAAAAAAACTAAATAAAAAAACTAAATAAATAAACATAAAATAAACCAAAACATAAATAAATAAGCACAAAAATTTAAACCTAAACTTAAACATAAAATAAATAAACATAACTAAATGAACTAAAACTAAAATAAACCTAAACCTAAACCCAAATAAACCTAAAAAAATAAACTATAATAATAAATAAACCTAAAAAAATAAACCTAAAGCTAAACCTAAAATAAACTAAAATATAAATAAATAAACCTAAAGAAAAACCTAAACATAAACTAATATAAATAAAATAAACTCACTAAACCTAAAATAAAATAAATAAAAACCAAACCTAAACTAAACTAAATAAACTAAAAAAAATAAAATAAACTAAATAAAATAAACCAAAAAATAAACATAAAACCTGTAAACTAATAAACCTATAATAAACCTAAAATAAAATAAATAAACCTAAACTAAACCTAAACTAAACTAAACAACTAAACCTAAACTAAATAAATAAAAAACCAAAACCTAAACCTAAACAAACCTAAATAAAACCTAAAAATAAACTAAATAAAATAAATAAATAAAACAACCTAAACCTAAGCTAAACTAAATGATAAACTAAAATAAATAAACTAAAAATAAACCTAAATAAACCTACATAAACCCTAAAAAAAACTAAAACCTAAACCCAAACTAAATTAATAAAACTAAATAAATAAACTAAACTAAAGAAAATAAACCTAAACTTAAATAAACCCAAACCTAAACCTAAACTTAAACTAAAATAATAGATAAATGAACTAAACTAAAAGAAAAACCTAAACCTAAATTAAACAAACCTAAACTAATCCTAAATAAATAAGCCTAAAATAAAAAATAAACTAGTAAATGAAATTAAATAATAAAACCTAAAACTTAAAACCTAAATAATAAAATACACATAAACCCTAAATAAATAAAACTAAACTAAAAATAACCTAAACAAATAAACCTAAACTAAACTAAACAAATAAAATAAACCTAAACTAAACTAAATAAACTAAACTAAATCTAAACTAATAAACTAAATAAAACCTTAACTAAATAAACCTAAACCTACATAAATAAAATAAACTAAACTAAATAAATAAACCTAAATAAAATAAACTAAACTAAACTAAAATAAACCTAAACCTAAACCTAAACTAAAACTAAATAAACCTAAACCCTAAACCTAAACCTTAAAATAAACTAAACCTAAACCTAAATAAAACCTAAACCTAAAATAAAATAAACCTAAAACTAAATAAATAAACTAAATAAACCTACAACAACAACAACAACAACAACAAGCCTTTAGCCCACTATGTGGGGTCGGCTACATGAATCCTTCACCTCCATTGTGCCCTATTATGTGTCAAATTATCATTTAATTAAAGTATACTAAGGTCATTTTTTAAACATCTTAATCAAGTCTTTTTAGGTCCACCTCTACCTTTCTTAACATAAGGCAAATCTAATGCATCTACTCTTCTAACTGGGTCAGTGGATGGCCAACGCTTTATGTGGCCAAACCATCTAAGGAGACTCTCTCTAATCTTATCTACCACTGGAGCTACTCCAACTTTTTCCTGAACATACTCATTTCACGTTTTATCTCTAAGAGTAAAGCCACTCATCCACCTGAGCATCCTCATCTCTGTAACACTTAACTTTGTCTTATGCTTCTCTTTTATTGGCCAACATTCTGCACCATAAGTCATTGTAGGTCTTACCACCATCTTATAAAATTTTCCCTCAAGTTTAAGTGGAACTTCTATCACACAACAAGCCAGATGCATTCCTCCACTTAAGCCATCCAACTTGAATTCTACTAATAACATCTCCATCTATTTCACCATCATTTTAAACAATAGAGCCAAAATATCTGAGTCGCGCACTCCTATTAATTACTTGTTCAACTAATGTCAGAACACTACCACTAGAACTTCTACAACTAAAATATCACACCATATATTCAGTTTTAGATCTACTTAAATGAAAACCTTTAAACTCTAATGTTGACCTCCATAATTCAAGTTTCTCTTGGACTCCCTCTCTAGTCTTATCAAGAAGAAGAATGTCATCAACAAAAATCATACACCAAGGTACATCATCCTGTAAATGCCTAATAAGAACATCCATAACTAAAGTAAAATAGATAAGGCCTTAAAGCTGATCCTTGATGTAATCTAATTGAAATAGGAAAATATTTTGTCAATCCTCCTTGTGTTTGGACACAAGTATCAGCTCTAGTATACATATCCTTAATGACTTGAATATAACTAATATTAACTCCTTTCTATTCTAGAACTCTCCAAAGAACATCTCTTGAAACTTTATCATAAGCTTTCTTTAAATCAATAAATATCATATGTAAATCTTTCTTACTTTCTTTATACTTCTCCATCAATCCTCTTAACAAATGTATAGCATCCATAGTAGATCTACCTGGCATGAAACCAAACTGATTGTGAGAAACTTTTGTACATCATAACATATGCTCAATTACTCTTTCCCATAATTTTAATGTATGACACATTAATTTAATTCTCTATAATTTGCACTCTTGTGCATCACCTTTATTCTTAAATATAGGAACCAATAAACTCTTTCTCCACTAATTTGGCATCCTTTTAGTCTTTAAAATAACATTAAAAATATTTGTAAGCCAAGAAATTCCTTTATCTCCTAAACATTTCCACGCTTCTATTGGAATATCATCAGGTCCAACTGTTTTCCACATTTCATTTTCTTTAAAGCTTCTCTTACTTCAGAGTTACTAATACAATGATAAAAATAAACTAAATTAAATAAATAAAATAAAATAAACTAAACTAAATAAATAAAAATAAAATAAAATAAAATAAGTACCTAAACCTAAAATAAAAACCAAAACTAAAAATAAAAATAAAAATAAACTAAATAAATAAAATAATAAACTAAAATAAAATAAATAAAATAAAATTACATAAAAAAATAAATTAAATAAAAAATAAATTTAAATAAATAAACTAATAAAAAATAAACTAACTAAATAAATATAAATAAACCTAAACTAGACCTATCCGAAATTAACCTAAACCTAAACCTAAACCCAAAATAAAATAAAACTAAATAAACTAAACAAAATAAAACCTAAACCTAAACCTAAATAAACTAAGTAAATTAACCTAAACCTAAACCTAAATAAATAAATAAACTTACCTAAACCTAAATCTAAACTAAACTAAATAAACTAAAAACTAAATAATTAAATAAAATTAAACCTAAACCTAAACCTAACTATAAAACTAAAACTAAATAAACCAAAAATAAAAATAAACTAAATTATACTAAAATAAATATACCTAAACAAAAATAAAGATAAAGAAATAAACCTAAGTAAACATAAATAAATAAACTAAATAAACTAAAACTAATAAAATAAAAATACTAAAATAAAATAAAATAAACCTAAACTACTAAAAATAAACTAAAAAAACCTAAACCAAAATAAACACTATAAATAAAATAAACTAAACCTAAATAAAACCTAAACCTAAAATAAATAAAACCTAAACCCTAAACTAAACTAAATAAACCTAAACTAAACCTAAACTAAAATAAACTAAACCAAACTAAAAGCTAAAATAAATAAACTAAATAAAATTAAATAAAATAAACATAAAAACCTAAACCTAAGTAAACCTAAATGAAACTAAAATAAAACCTACACTAAACTAAAGTAAAAAATAAACTAAAAGAAACCAAAATAAAATATACAGCCTAAACCTAAACTATAAAAATAAACTAAATAAATAAACAATAAAATAAACCTAAACCTAAACTAAACTAAAAATAAAAACCTAAACTAAAATAAAACTAAAAAATAAAATAAATTTAAAAAAAAACCTAAACCTAAACTAAATACACAAATAAAAATAGTAAACCTAATTTTTAAAAAAAAATTAAAAAAAACCTCAAAAAAAAATAAAATACACCAAACTAACCCTAAAACCTAATAAATACCACTCCCACCATACCCATAAACCCTAAACCCTAAACACCTAAACCCTAAACTACCTTAAACCCCCAAACCCTAAATAAAATGAAAATATAACCACTAAATGCTAAACTGAGCCATAACCCTAAACCTACTTAACCCTGAGCTAACCCACCTAAACCCTCCACCTAAACCTAAACTAAACTAAATAAATAAACCTCTAAACTAAATAATAATAAATAAATAAACCTATAAAAAATAAAATATAAATAAAAATAAATAAATAAACTAAATAAAATATAAAATAAATAAACCCTAACCTAAACTTTGCAAACTAAAATAAACTAAACTAAACTAAACCTAAACTTAAAACTAAATAAAATAAAAAAATCTCTAAACCTAAACTTAACTTTTTTTTAAAAAACTAAAACCCTAAACTTTAAACCCTAAACCATAAACCCTAAAAAGTAAAACCCTAAAGCCTAAACCCTAAACCATAAATCCTAAACCCTAAACCCTAAACCCTAAACCCCAAACCCTAAAGCCCAAACCCTCAAAATAAAACCCTAAAATTTAAAAATAAAATAAATAAAGAAACCTAAACTTAAATAAAATATAATAAATATAATATAATTAAAACCTAAGCTAAAACCTAAACCTAAACCTATAAATGAAACAAAATAAAAACTAAAACTTAAATAAAAATAAAATAAATAAAATGCTAAATAAAGCTAAAAAATAAAAATAAAATAAAATAAAATAATAATTGAATAAAAACTTAAACCTAAAAAATAAACCTGAAAATAAATAAAATAAAACCTAAACCCTAAACTAAAAAAACCTAAAAATAAAATAAATTAAAATAAACATAAACTAAAATAAATAAAACCTAAACTAAACCTAAAATAAACTAAGCCTAAACCCTAAACTAAATATAATTAAATAAACTAAAAATAAACCTAAACTTAAACTAAAAAAATAAAGTCTAGAAATAAACCTAAAATAAAAACATAAAACCTAAACCTAAAAAAATAAAATAAAAACCTAAACCTAAAAACTAAACAAAATAAAAAAACCTAAACTAAAATTAATAAATCTAAAATAAATAAACTAAACTAAATAAAAACTTAAATAAAAAATAAAAATAAAATAAACTAACATAAATAAAATAAACTAAATAAACTTAAACTTTTGGTTAATTAAAAAAACCCTAACCTAAACTAACCCTATAACCTACCAATACTAAACCCTAACTCTAAACCTCTGACCCTAACCCAGGCCCTAAACCCTAAACCTAAACCCTACCCCAACCCAGGCCCAACTGACTCACACCCAACCACCTCTAACCACTGACCTCCCTGAGCCCCAAACCACATGACCCTACCCAAAGCTATATCCCTGAGCCCTAACCCTAAACCTAAACCCTCCAACACAAACCTACCCTAACCCTAATCCAAATGGTCAACCCTAAACATAAAGCCTAAACCCAAACTAAATAAACCTAAAATAAAATAAATAAACTTAAACCTAAATAAAATAAACAAATAAAATAAAAATAAAACCTAAACTAAAATCTAAACTTAAATCTAAACCTAAATAAAATAAAATAAAATATAATAAAAATAAAACTAAAAAATAAAATAAATAAAACCTAAACTAAAAGAAAGAATAAAATAAACATAAAACTAAAAAACCTAAAGGAAATAAAAACTAAACTTAAAATAAAAATAAAATAAACCTAAAGTAAAATAAAATAAAAAACTAAATAAAACTTAAAAAAAATAAAAAAAAAAAATAATAACCTAAATAAAATCTAAACCCTAAACTAAAATAAAAACCTAATCCTCAAATAAATAAAATAAAATAAAATTAAACCTAAACTAAAATAAACTAAACTAAAAGAAATATAAACTAAACCTAAACCTAAAATTAACTAAATTGAAACCATAAACAAAATTAAAAAAAACTAAAAATAAACCTAAAAATAAAACTAAAATAAAAACCTAGAACCTAAACCTAATCTTAAAAATAAAAAATAAAACCTAAACCTATAAAATAAAATAAAAATAAAACTAAACTAAAAAAATAAACATAAACATAAACCTAAACCAAAATATAAACTAAAATAAAAAACTAAACTAAATAAAATAAAAAAATAAACCTAAAAGAAATAAATTACTATAAATAAAAAAATTTAAATAAACCTAAACCTGTTGGTTTACTTAATTTAAAAAAAAAATCAAACCCTAAACCCTAAACCCTAAATGCAAATCCTACCATAAACTAAACTCTAAACCCCAACCCTAAAATGAACCCTAAACCTAAACCTAAACTAACCCAACCCTAAATCTTAAAACCTAAACCCTAAACACTGGACTTTAAAACCAAACCCTAAAGCCCCACAAACCCAAAACACTACCTTAAACTCTAAACCCTAAAAAACTTAAACTAAAACCCTAAACCAAAACCCTAAACAACACTAAACCTAAACTAAATAAACCCTAAAAATAAAAAAAATAAATCTAAACCTAAATAAAATAAACACTAAAACCTAAACCTAAACCTAAATATAAAATAAAGTAAAATAAAAAATAAAAATAAACTAAAATAAAATAAATAAAAAAAATAACTATTAAAAATAAAATAAACCTAATAATAGAAAAACTAATGTAAAAAATAAAATAAAATAAACCTAAAATAAACTAAAATAAGAACTAAATAAAAACCTAAACCTAAAAAACTAACCTAAAAATAAAACCTAAAAATAAATAAAAAATGAAACTTAAACCCTAAACTAAAAACAAAATTTAAACCTAAAATCAAAATAAAATAAAATAAACCTAAACATTAACTAAAATAAAATAAATAAAACCTGAACCTAAACCTAAAATAAACTAAACCTAACCTAAACCTAAACTAAATAAAATAAAATAAACTAAAAATAAACCTAAACCTAAACTAAAAAGTAAAACCTAAAAGTAAACCTAAAACTTAAGCTTAAAAAATAAAATAAAAATAAAACTCAACTAAAAATAAACTTAAAACTAAACTAAAAAATAAAACCTATAGTACTAAAACCTAAACCTAAAAAAATAAAATAAAAACCTAAACCTAAACCTAAAAATAAAAAATAAAGCCTAAACCTAAAAAATAAAATAAAAAAAGAACTCAACTAAAAAGCACTAAACATAAACTTAAACCTAAAAAATAAACTAAAGCAAAAAACCTAAACTAAAATAAATAAATCTAAAATAAATAAACTAAACTAAATGAAAATAAAAAATAAAAATAAAAAATAAATTAAAATAAATAAATAAAATAAACTAAATAAACTAATTTGGCTAAACCTCTGGTTTACTTAATTAAAAAACCCTAAACCTAAATCCACAAACCCTTGACTAACCTGACAAAAAATTAACCCTAAACCCTAAGCGTAAACTAAACTTGACTGCAACCCCAAATCCTAAATCTTAAATGCTGGGCCTAAAACCATAAACCTTAAAACCTAACCCTAACCCTAAACTCTAAACCCTAAAAGCATAAACTCTGACACCCTAAACTCTAAACCCTAAACTCTAACCCCTAAACCCTAAAACCTAAACCCTAAATGCTAAACAGTAAACCCTAAATCCTAACCCTAAATCCTAAACCCAAAACCCTAAACCCTAAACCCTAAACCCCAAACCCTAAACCTAAACCCTAAGAATGGGTAGAACCTTAATGGCAGGAACATCACCGTCAACAAAGCTAAATCTAGATCTAGCAGTGGAGGTAAAGGTGGAGGCGACAGTTATTGTAGGGGTGGTGGGGGATCTGGAGGTGCTGGTGGATATCAAGGTGGTGGTCAGAGTAGTGGTGGTTATTGAGCTGAGGGAGCGACAAAGGTTACTGCCATGGAGGTCATCTCCATTGTGTCCTATTATGTCTCAAATTCTCATTTAATTCAAGTATACTAAAGTAAATTTTTATACATCTTAAGCATGACTTTTTTAGGTCTACCTCTACCTTTCTTAACATAAGGCAAATCTAATGCATCAACTCTCCTAACGGGTCATTAAATGAAAAATGCTTTATGTGGCCAAACCATCTAAGGTGACTCTCTCTAATCTTATCTACCACTAGAGCTACTCCAACTTTTTCTTGAACTTACTCATTTTGCATTTTATCTCTAAGAGTAAATCCACTCATCCACCTAAGCATCCTTATCTCTGCAAAACTTAACTTAGTCTCATGCTTCTCTTTTATTGGCCAACATTCTACACCATAAATCATTGCAGGACTTACCACTATCTTATAAATTTTTCCTTAAGTTTAGGTTGTATGTTTCTATCACACAACAAGCCAAATTTAGTCCTCCACTTCAACCATCCAACTTGAATTCCACTAATAACATCTCCATCAATTTCACCATCATTTTGAACAATAAGGCCTAAATATCCAAATAACTCACTCTTTTTAATGACTTGTTCACTTAATGTCATAACACTACCACTATAACTTCTATAACTAAAATTACACTCCATATATTCAGTTTTAGATCTACTTAAATGAAAATTTTTAGAGTCTAAGGTTAACCTCTATAATTCAAGTTTCTCTTGGACTCTTTCTCTAGTCTTATCAATAAGAAGAATGTCATCAGTAAAAACCATACACCAAGGTAGATCTTCTAATAAATGCCTAGTAAGAACATCCACAACTAAAGAAAAAATGATAAGAGCTTAAAGCAGATCCTTGATGTAATCTAACTGAAATAGTAAAATATATTGTCAATCCTCCTTATGTTTGGACACAAGTAACAACTCTAGTATACATATCCTTAATGACTTGAATATAACTAATATTAACTCTTTTATTTTCTAGAACTCTCCAAAGAACATCTCTTCAAACTTTATTATAAGCTTTCTATAAATCAATAAATATGATATGTAGATCCTACTTCCTTTCTCTATACTTTTCCATCAAATCTCTTAATAAATGTATAGCATCCATAGTAGATCTATCTGGCATGAAACCAAACTGATTGTGAGAAACTTTTGTATCACATCGTAACCTACACTCAATTACTCTCTCTCCCATAATTTTACTGTGTGACATATTAACTTAATTCCTCTATAATTTGCACACTATTATGCATCACCACTATTCTGAAAAAAAATGAATCAACAAACTCTTTCCCCACTCATCTCGCATCTTTTTAGTCTTTAAAATAAAATATAAAAGATTTGTAAGCCAAGCAATTCCTTGATCTCCTAAACATTTCCACACTTCTATTGGAATATCATCAAGTCCTACTATTTTTCACATTTCATTTTCTTTAAAGCTTCTCTAACATCAAATTTACTAATATGATGAAAAAAAACAAAATTCTCTATTTTTGTTTAAGGTATTAAGGTTGCAAAAATCAATCTTATTTTCAAATCCTTCATTGAAAAGTTTATCAAAATACATCATCCATCTATTTTCAATATCCTTTTCCAAGAAAAGCAGTTTATGATTTTCATCCTTAATGCACCTCAATTGAGCTAGATCTTTACTTCTCCTATCTCTTTGGTTAGCTAACTTATACATACATCTTTCACCTTCTTTGGTATCTAATCTATTGTATAAATCAATAAAAGCTAAATTTTTTGCATTATATATTGCTTTCTTAGAATCTCTACGTGCAACTTTTTATTTTTTCCAATTCACTAAGTTTTTACATCTAAACCAAGTTTTATAACAACACTTCTTATTAATTTATTATTCTTACACATTTTGACTCCACCACCAACTATTTTAATTAAAAGAAGTTTTTCCTTCTGATTCTCCAAGCACATTTTTAGCAACTTGCTACTTTTTCCCACATAACATTAGCTTCCTTAAGAACATCCTAAATTCTAAGCTCTTGTAGCTTGTTCTTAAAAAAAAATTTATTAGAGTTCTTTAGTGCCCCCATCTAATCCTAGGACAATAATTTGATTTATTTTTCATCTTCTAATCTTTCATCTTAAAATCTAAAACTAAAAATCGATGTTGGGTATTTAAACTTTGACTTGGAATGACCTTACAATCATTACAATCTAAATGATCTATTTTTCTTCTCAGAAAATAATCAATCTATGTTTTACTAGATCAATTTTTATAAGTAATAAATGCTCATCTCTTTTCTTAAATAAAGTATTAGCAACTACAAAATCATAGGCTAAAGAAGAATTTAATATATACCTACCTTCTTCATTAGGCACTCCATATCCATAATCACAATGAATACTTTTAAAATCTTCTGCCAATCTACCAACATGTCCATTTAAATCTCCTCCAATAAATACTTTTTCTTCAAGAGGAATCTTTTGTATTAATCCCTCAAATTCATTCCAAAATTTTTCTTTTAAGCCTACATCCAAACCTACTTGAAGAGCATAAACACTTATAACATTGATAATCTTAGTATCAATAATAATTCTTAAAGTTATAATTCTATCTTCGCATCTATTAATATTTATAACATTATTCTTCAAACTTTTACCTATAATCACACCTATGCCATTTCTAATTCGACTTCTACCTGAATACCAAAGTTTAAACCCTAAATTATCTATCTCCTTGGCTTTCTTCCCAACACAATTAGTTTCTTGAACACATAAAATATTTATCTTCTGATTAACCATAATATCATTAATTTCATTAGTTTACCTACAAGAGAACCTATATTCCAAGTTCTTAACCTAATTCTAGTTTCATGGACTAACTTCTTTGCCGCATCCATCCATAATGTGGGAACCATTGCGTATTTAACACTACACTCGGACGTCAATGCGACATCCCACATTTTCACTATATTCAGCCATGCGATTACGTAAACTAGGGATGCCATAGCATTAACATAATATTTTGAATGATTCATGTCATGACTAATTCGATAAGTTTTGCATAAATAAAATTAAAACTAAACCTAAAATAAAAATAAGATAAACCTGAAATAAAAACTAAATAAAAACATAAATCTAAAAGTAAATAAAAAATAAAACTTAAACCCTAAACTAAAAAAAATTGAACCTAAAATAAAAAAAAAATAAACCTAAACTTAAACTAAAATAAACTAAATAAAATAAATAAAGCCTAAACCTAAAATAAACTAATCTAAACCTAAATTTAAACTAAAACCTAAATCTTAAATAAAATAAGATAATCTAAAATAAACCTAAATGTAAACTAAAAAATAAATCCTAAAAATAAACAAAAAATAAAAACCTAAACCTAAACCTAAAAATAAAAAAATAAAACCTAAACCAAAACCAAAAAAATAAAACTAAAAAATAAACCTAAACCAAAACTTTAAAAATAAACTAAAATAAAAAACCTAACCTAAAATAAATAAACTAAACTAAATAAAAACAAAAATAAACCTAAATAGAAAAAAATAAAATAAACTAAAATAAGTAAAATATAAACTAAATAAACCTAAAACTTATGAGTTTACTTAATTTGAAAGAAAATAAATAATATTAAAATAATAAAATAATAAAAAACCTTAACCCTAAACCTTAAACACTAAAACTAGCAATAAACTCTAAACCCTAAACCCTAAACCAACAACCCTAAATCCTAAACCCTAAACCTTAAAACCCTAAACACTAAACCCTAAACCCTAAACCCTAAAACCTACAACCCTAAACACTAAACCTTAAACTGTAAACCGTAAACCCTAAACCTTAAACCCTAAAAACTAAAAACTTAAACTTAAACAAAATAAAACCTAAAAACTAAATAAATAAAAAACCTAAACCTTGATAAAATAAACAAATAAAATAAAATAAAACATAAACTAAAACTTAAACCTAAACCTAAACCTAAAATAAAAAAATAAAAATAAAAATTAACTAAATAAAATAAATAAAAACATAAACTAAAAAATAAAATAAACCTAAAAATAAAAGACCTAAATAAAATAAAAATGAAATATAAAATAAAAATAAAGTAAAATAAGAACCTAAACCTAATAAATAAACCTAAAAATGAAACCTAAAATAAATAAAAAATTAAACATAACCCCTAAACTAAAAAAAACCTAAACCTAAATAAACCTAAACCTAAACTAAAATAAACTAAACTAAAATAAATAAAACCTAAACCTAAAATAAACTACACCTAAACCTTAAACTAAATAAAATAAAATAAAATAAAAATAAATCTAATCTTAAATAAATAATAATAAAACCTAAAAATAACCTTAAAATAAAAACTTAAAACCTAAACCTAAAAATAAAATAAAACCTAAAATAAACCTAAAATTAAAAATAAAGCTCAAAACTAAAAGATAAAATAAAACCAAACTAAAAAAATAGCATAAACCTAAACCTAAATGTAAAATTAACAAAAATAAAACTAAACTAAAATAAATAAACTAAAATAAATAAACTAAACAAATTAAAAAATAAAAATAAATTAAAATAAATAAAAAAATAAACTAAATAAACTTAATAATCCTAAACCTACCAGTTTACTTAATTTAAAAAAAACCCCTAAAATATAAAACCCTAAACCCTAAAATAAACCCTAAACCCTAAACCAAAAAAATCACTTCTCCTAAACTAAACCCTAAATCCTCCCTCCTTAACCCTGACCCTAACCATGGCTAAACCCTAAACTTAAACTAAAAGTAAACCCTAAACCCTAAAACCCTCCAAACTTAATCAAACTAAACTAAATAAACCCCATAAGCCAAAACACTAAACTAAATCCTAAACCCTACCTCCTAACTAAACCCTAAACCCTAAACCCTAACCCTAAACCCTAAAGCCTAAAGCATAAACCCTAAAACCATAAACCTAAACCCACCTAAACCCCACCCTAACCTCAAACCCTAAACCTAAACCAAAAGTAACTAAATAAATTTAAAAAAAATAAACCTAAACCTTAAAACCAAATAAACTGAAACACAAAGAATGGGCAGAACCTTGACGGTAGGACCATCACCGTCAACTAGGCTTACACTACATCTAGTGGTGGAGGCGATGGCGGAGGTGGAAGTTATCATCGTGGTGGTTGGGGATCTATAGGTGCTGGTGGATATGGAGATGGTGGTCGGTGTAGTAGTGGTTACGGAGGAGGGAGAACCATAAGAGGTTACAACTATGGTGGTGGCCAAGAGATCGATCAAGGGTATGGTGGCAGATCCCGCTACTCGAGAGGCCAGGGAGGTTATGATGGGAATTGGTGAAACTAAATAATGATCGATCTGATCTGTAGCTTATGGAACCGTGTCTTTACAGTAGAGACAATTCTAGTTATATAGGGTTTTTGATTTGCTCTATGCGTGAACATTTTTTATCTATGTCGTCGCTTGTGTTTTAGGAAACTTGGTGTGTTACTTGGTTGATGAAATTGGAAAGTAGAAATGTTAAATTTGAATTTTTTCTCTTTTAAAAATAAAACAAAAACAAAAATCCTTATCCATAAACTAAAACCTGAACCCTAGACCTATGACCTAAACCCTAAACAATAAACCCTAAAAATCTTAAACCACAAACCTAACAAACTAAACCTAAACCTAAAATCCCTAAACCTTAAATCATAAACCCTAAACCCTAAACCCTATACCTAAACCTAAACACTAAACCCTAAACCCCAAACTAGGCCAGAAACCCTAAACTCTCAACTAGCAGAACCCTAAAGTAAAAGCTAAAAACCTAAACCTAAACTAAATAAAACCTAAAAATAAAATAAAAAAAAAACCTAAACCAAAATAAAATCTATAAATAAAATAAAATAAAAACCTAAACCTATACCTAAACAAAAAAAGAAAATAAACTAAAAACTAAAAACTAAACTAAACTAAAAAAATAAATAACTTAAATAGAAAAAACTAAACCTAAAATAAAAATAAAATAAAAAGTAAATAAAAACCTAAACCTCAAAATTAAACCTAAAAATAAAACTTAAAATTAAACCTAAACCAAACCTAAATAAACTAAACTAAAATAAATAAAATTTAAATCTAAACTTAAAATAAACTAATCCTAAAGCTAAACTTAAACTCTAAACAAAATAAAATAAACTAAAATAAAACCTAAACTAAAATAAAACCTAAAATAAACCTAAACTAAACAACCAAAACCTAAAAAATAAAATAAAACCTACACCTAAACCTAAAATAAAATAAAATAAAAAATAAACTAAAAAATAAACTTAAACCTAAACCTAAATCTAAAATAAATTAAAATAAAACCTTAACTAAAATAAATTAACTTAAAATAAATAAACTAAACTAAATATAAATAAAAATAAACCTAAATAAAATAAACTAAAATAAATAAAGAATAAACTACATAAATTAAATAAACCTAAACCTATGAGTTTACTTACTTTAAAAAAATAAAAATTAAAAAAAATTTAAAAAAAAATCCTACACTAAACCCTAAACCTTAAAACCCTAAACTCTAAACCCTAAACCCTAAAGCCAACAACACTAAATCCTAAACCCTAAACCCCAAACCCTAAACTCTAAACCCTAAACCTTAAACCCTAAAAGCCTAAAAACCTAAACTTAAACTAAATAAGACCTCAAAATAAAATAAATAAATAAACTTAAACCTAAATAAAATAAATAATATAATAAAATAAAAAACTTGAATTGAAACTTAAACATAAACCTAAACTTGGATCTAAATGTAAAAATAAAATAAAATCAAGAAAAAAACTAAATTAAAATAAAATAAATAAAAACCTAAATTAAACTTCAAAATAAAATAAAAATAAAAATAAAATAAACATAAAATGAAATAATATAAAAAATAAATAAAAACCTAAACCTAAAAAATAAACCAAAAAATAAATATATAAAAAAAACTAAACATGAATCTAAAAAAAACTTAAACATAAAAAAAATAAAATAAAATAAACCTAAACCTAAACTAAAATAAATAAAGCCTAACCTAAACCTAAAATAAACTAAACCTAAATCCTAAACCAGATAAAATAAAATAAAATAAAAATAAACTTAAACCTAAATTAAAAAATAAAACCTTAAAAAAAAACCTAAAATAAACACCTAAGACCTAAACCTAAAATAAAAGATAAAACCTAAACCTAAAAATAAAATCAAAATGAAATTAAACTAAAAAATAAGTATAAACCTAAACTTATACCTAAGAAATAAACTAAAATAACTATGATAAACTAAAACAAATAAACCTAAAATAAATAAACTAAACTAAATAAAAATAAAGAATAAACTTAAATAAAAAATAAAATAAACTAAAGTAAATAAAAAATAAACTAAAGGAGCAAAACAAACCTAAACCTACTAGTTTACTTATTTTTTTTAAGAAAAACTTTAAACCCTAAACCCTAAAAACCCAAAACCCTAAAGCATAAACACTAAACCCTAAAACCATAAACCCTTAAACCCTAAACCCTAAACCCTAAAACATAAAAACCTAAAAACCTAAAAACCTAAAAACCTAAGAACCTAAACCTAAACTAAATTAACACTATTAATCAAATAAATTAAAAAACCTAAACCTAAATAAAATAAAATAAAATAAAACCAAGACCAAAACCTAAATCTAAACTTAAAAATAAAATAAAATAAAAATAAACTAAAATAAAAACAAATAAAAACCCAAACTAAACTAAATAAATAAAATAAACTTAAGAATGAAAAATCTAAATAAAATAAAAATAAAATAAACCAAAAATACAATAAAATACAAACTAAAAAAAACCTAAACCTAATAAATAAACCAAAAAAATAAAACCTAAAAATAAATAAATAAATAAAACCTAACCATAAAGTAAATAAAATAAAATAAACCTAAAAAATTAAATAAAACCAAACCTAAACTAAAATAAACTATACTAAACCTTAAACTAAATAATAAAGTGTTAAAAACGTGAACTTAAACTAAAACAAAACTTAAAATAAACCTAAAATAAAACCTAAAACATATACCTAAAAATGAAATAAAACCTAAACCTAAAGAATAAACTAAAATAAATAAAATAAAAAATAAACTAAAATAAAATAAATAAAAAATAAACAAAATAAACTTAAACCTATTGATTTACTTAATTTAAAAAAAATCCCTAAACCTTAAACCCTAAAACCTAAACCTTAAACCTACAACCCGAAACCCCAAACCCTAAACCCTAAACCCTAAACCCTAAACCTTAAACCCTAGACCCTATACCCTAAACTCTAAAAAACCCAAAACCCTAAATCCTAAACCCTAAATCCTATAACCCTAAACCTTAAACCATAAACCCTAAATGTTAAACTTTAAACCATAAGAAGCTAAAAACCAAAAAACCTAAACCTAAATTAAATAAAACCTTAAAATAAAATAAATAAAAAATCTAAACCTAAATAAAATAAAATATATTAAAATAAAAACCTAAACTAAAACCTAAACCTAAACCTAAACATAAACGTAAAAATAAAAATAAAATAAAATAAATGAAAATATAAACTAAACTATAAAATAAAATAAACCTAAAAATAAAAAACCTAAATAAAATAGAAATTAGATGTAAAATAAAAATAAAATAAACTTAAAATAAAATAATTTAAAAAACTAAATAAAAACCCAAACCTAAAAATAAATAAAAAATAAAACTAAAACCCTAAACATAGAATAAATTAAATAAATTAAACGTAAGCCTAAACTAAAATAAACTAAACTAAAATAAATAAAACCTAAACCTAAACCTAAAAAAACTAAACCTAATCCCTAAACTAAATAAAATAAAATAAACTAAAAATAAACCTAAACCTAAACTAAAAAATAAAACTTAAAAATAAACCTAGAATAAAAACCTAAAACTTAAACCTAAAAAAAAGTAAAATAAACACTTACACCTAAACCTAAAATTAAAAAATAAAACCTTAACCTAAAAAATAAAATAAAAATGAAACTAAACTAACAAAATAAGTATAAACCTAAACCTAAACCCAAAAAAGAAAAATAAAATAAATAACATAAACTAAAATAAATAAACCTAAAATAAATAAACTAAACTTAATAAAAATAAAAAATAAACCTAAACAAATAAAATAAAATAAACTAAAATAAATAAAAAATAAACTAGATAAACTAAATAAATCTAAACCCTGCTTTGTAATTTAAAAAAAAAATCCTAAACTCTAAATCCTAAACCCTAATGCCTAACCCTAAACCCTAAACCTTAAAACCCTAAACCTTAAAACCCAAACCCAAAACCCTAATCCCTAAACGCTAAACCTTAAAAACCTAAATACCCAAACCTAAAATAAATAGAACCTAATAATCAAATAAATAAAACAAACTAAACCTAAATAAAATAAAATAAAATAAAAACATAAACTAAAACTTAAACCTAAACCTAAAAATAAAATAAAACAAAATAAAATAAAAAATAAACTAAAATAAAATAAATAAAAACCAAAACTAAACTAACAAAATTAAACCTAAGAATAAAAAGCCTAAATAAAATAAAATAAATCTAAAATAAAACAAAATATAAACTAAATAAAAACTAAAAAAAACCTAAACCTAAAAAATAGACCTAAAAATAAAACCTAAAAAAAACTTAATCCTAAACTAAAAAAGCTAAACCTAAAATAAATTATATAAAATAAACCTAAACCTGAACAATAATAAACTAAACTACAATAAATAAAACCTAAACGTAAACATGAAATAAATGAAACCTAAACCTTAAACTAAATTAAATTAAAAAATCTAAAAATAAACCTAAACCTAAACTAAAAAATCTAAAACATAAACCTAAAAATAAACCTAAAATAAAAACCTAAAACATAAATGAAAAAAAATAAAAACTTAAATATAAACATATAAAAATTACACCTAAACCTAAAAAATAAAATTAAAAAAATTAAACTAAAAAATATGCATAAAACTAAAAGTAAATCTAAGAAATAAACTAAAATAAAAAACCTAAACAAAATAAATAAACCAAAAATAAATAAACCAAACTAAATAAAAAATAAATCTAAATAAAAAAATAAACTAAAATAAATAAAAATCAAACTAAAAAAACATAAACCTACTGGTTTACTTAATTTAAAACCATACCAACCCTAAACCCTAAACCTAAAATTAACCCTAAACTGTAACCCTGAGCCCTAGATCACATGCCTGCCTGGGCTCAGAAAGACCACACCCTAAACTGGCTGAGCCCTAAAACCCTAAACCCTAAATGGGTGAGCAGGCCACTGAGCCCTACTGAGCCCAGGCTACCCTGACTGACCCCACTAAACCTAAACCACTAGCCACTGAGGCTGGGTCATCACAAACCACTTGATTGGCACCCTAAACCATAAACCAAACTCCTAAACCTAACCCCACTGGGATACTGAGCCATAAACCACACCACACCCTAAACCATAAAAACAAACAAACTTAAACTAATAAACTGATAATAAATTAAATAAAAAACCTAAACTTAAATAAATAATAAAATAAAATAAAATAAAACTTAAACTTAAAAATAAAATAAAATAAAAATTAATAATAAACTAAAATAAAATAAATAAAATTTAAACTAAACTAAAAAAATAAAATAAACCTAAGAATAAAAACCTAAAATAATAAAAACTAAACATAAAATAAAAAAAATAAAAACTAAATAAAAACCTAAACCTTAAAAAAAACCTAAAAAAGCCATTAAAATAGATACAAAATAAAACCTAATCCCTAAACTAAAAAATAAATATAAATCTAAAATAAAAGTAAAATAAGCAAAATAAAATAAACTTAATCCTAAACTAAAATAAACTAAACTAAAAAAAATAAAACCTAAACCTAAGCTAAATAAAATAAAATAAACTAAAAAATAAAATTTAAAAATAAACCTAAAATAAAAACCTAAAACCTAAACCTAAAAAAGTAAAATCAAAACCTAAATCAAAACTTAGAAATAAAAAAATAACACCTAAACCTAAAAATAAAATAAAATAAAACTAAACTAAAAATGGGCATATACTTAAACTTAAACCTAATAAATAAACTAAAATAAGAAACCTAAATTAAAATAAATAAACTAAACTAAATAAAAATAAAAAATAAACCTATCTAAAAATAAATAAACTAAATAAATAAAAATAAATAAAAATTAAACTAAATAAGCGTAAACCTACAAGTTTACTAAATTTTTTTAAAAAAGAAAAATTTAACCCTAAACCCTAATTCATACTCCCTAAACCCTAAACCCAAACCCACCTACCTAAAGTGACCACACCTCTAACCCTAACCTAAAAAATCTTAAACCCTAACTCTAACCCACCTAAAACACCCAGATCCACACTCCCAGACCATGACCCACCAAACCCACCACTACCTAAATCCTAAACCCTAACCCTACCCTAAACTAACCTAAACCCAAACCCTCTAAACAGCTAAACCTAAACCACAAATCCTAAACCCTAAACCCTAACCCAAACCCAAACCACTAAAGCCACTATTGTTAAACCCTAATTGAACCTAAACCCAAAACCCTAAACCCACCCTAAACTCTTTATAAATCCACAAACCCCAAACCTCTAAACCTAAAGTGTATTAAAATTAAACTTAAATCCTAAACTGTACCTAAAAGAATGGGCAGATCCTTGATGGCAGGAACATCACAGTCAACCAGTCTTAGTATAGTTCTGGCAGTGGAGGTGAAAGTGGAGGTGACGATTATCACAGTGGTGGTGGGGGATCTGGAGGTGCTGGTGGATATGGAGGCTGTGGTCGAAGCAGTGGTGGTTTTGGAGGTGGGAGGAGCGAGGAAGTTATAGCCATGGTGGTGGCAGAGGGAGATCGGGATATGATGGTGGATCCACTCTAGAGAGGTTGGGTGGTTTTGATGGAACAGATTAAAGAAGATAATCCGATCTACTGCTTATAGAATTGTGTCTTTATTATAGAGATGGTTCTAGTTATCTATAATTTTTTTATTTACTCTATGCATGCTCATATTTTATCTATGTCATCGCTTATGTCTTAGAAAACTTGGTGTGTTACTTGTTTGATGAAATTGAAAAGAAGAAATATTGAATCAGAATTTTTTCTTTGTTAAAAGAAAAAAACAAAAACCCTAAACTCTAAATTAAAACCTGAACCCTAGACCTAATACCTAACCTACCTAAACCTAAAACTCAAACCCTAAAACCCTAAACAAAACCCTAAAAAACCCCTAAATAAAATAAAACTTAAAAAACCTAAACCTAAACTAAACCTAAGAAAATAAAATATAAAATAAAATAAACTAAAATATTATAAATAAAACATGAACTACACTAAAAAAATAACTTAAATATAATAAAACTAAACCTAAAATAAAAATAAAATAAACTTAAAATAAAAATTAAAAAAAACTAAACCCTAAAAAATAAACTTAAAAATAAAACCTAAAAATAAATAAATAATAAAACCTAAACCCTAAACCAAAAAACCCTAAATCTAAAATAAACATAAAATAAATTAAACTAAAATAAATAAACATAAACTACCTAAAATAATAAAACCTCTAAATCCTAAATAAATAAACTAAAATAAACCTAAACCTTAACTAAAATAAACCCAAAATAAATAATAAAACCTAAATACCAAAGCAAATAAAATAAAACCTCAGCACCTAAACATAAACCTAAACCCAAAAAATAAAATAAAAATAAAACTAAACAAAAAGTAAACCTAAACCTAAACCTAAATCTACAAAATATACTAAAATAAAAACATAAACTAAAATAAATAAACTAAACTAAATAAAAATAAAAACTAAAATAAACTAAAATAAAAAAATAATAAATAAACAAAATAAACATAAACTTATGAGTTTACTTAATTAAAAAAATATAAACTAAATAAAATTAAAAATTAAAATCCTAAACCAAAAACAAACCACAGACCATAAACCTGACCCTAAACCCTAAACCCTAAACCCTAAACAAAACTTACACCATAAACCCTAAACCAAACCATAAAACCTAAAACTAAAACCTAAAAATAAGATAAATAAAAATCCTAAACCTAAATAAAATAAAATAAAATAAAATAATACAGAAAGCTTAAACTAAAACCTAAACTTAAACCTAAACCTAAACGTTAAAAAAAACTAAACTAAAATAAATTAAATAAAAACCTAAACTAAAATAAAAATTAAAATAATCCTAAAAATAATAAACCTAAATGAAATAAAAACTAAATGTTTAATAAAATTAAAATAAGCATAAAATAAAATAAAATAAAACTAATTAAAAACCTAAACATAAAAATAAACCTGAAAATATAACCTAAAAACAAATAAATAAATGAAACTAACCTAAACTAAAAAACTTAAAATTAAAATATATAAAATAAAATAAGCCTAAACATAAACTAAAATAAACTAAACTAAAATAAATAAAAACTAAATCTAAACTTAAAATAAAATAAACCTAATTCCTAAACTAAATAAAATAAAATAAACTAAAAATAAACACAAACCTAAATTAAAAAAAATAAATTATAAAAATAAACCTTAAATAAAAACCTAAAGCCTAAACATAAATTAATAAAATAAAAACCTAAACAAACACCTAAAAATAAAAAATAAAACTTAAACCTAAAAAATAAAGTAAAAATAAAACTAAACTAAAAAATAAGTATAAACCTAAACCTAAACCTAAACCTTCAAAATAAACTAAAATAAAAATCTATACTAAAATCAATAAACCTAAAATAAATAAACTAAACTAAATAAAAATAAAAAATAAACCTAAATAAAAAAAATAATAATAATAATAAATAAACTAAATAAACATAAACTGTCGGTTACTTGGTTATAAAACCCTAGCCTTAAACCCTCCAACCCAATCTCTAAATCTTACTTTAAAATCACCCTAAACTGTGCCCTACCCTAAACCATAAAGCCTGTTCCCTAAATCCTGACCCTAACTAACCCACTCCTAAACCTAAACCCTAACATTAACTGACCAAAACCACCACCCCAACTAACCTGACCCGTTAACCCTGATCCCTGATCCCTGATCCTCCTCACCCTCCCACTACACTCCCTAAACCGTGATCCTGATCCTGACTTAAAACTAACTGACTAAATAAACTTAATAATAAATAAAACCTAAACCTAAATAAAATAAATAAATAAAATAAAATAAAACTTAACTAAACCTAAACCTAAACCTAAAATAAAATAAATAATAAATAATAACTAAAATAAAATAAATAAAACCTAAACAAAATAAAAAAATAAACCTGCAGTTTAAATAAAATAAAAACTAAATGTAAAATAAAAAACATAAAATAAAATTAAATGAAAATTAATAAATACCTAAACCTATAAAAATAAACCTAAAAATAAATAAAATATAAAACATAATTACTAAACTAACAAAAAATTTAAACCTAAGAGAAAAATAAAATAAATAAAATAAAATAAATCTAAACCTAAACTAAAATAAAGTAAACTAAAATAAATAAAAATTTAACCTAAGCCAAAAATAAACTAAACTTAAACCTAAACCTAAACTAAATATAATAAAATAAACTAAAAATAAACCAAAACCTAAACTAAAAAATAGAACCTAAAAATCAACCTAAAATTAAAAGCTAAAACCTAAACCTAAAAAAATAAAAAATAAAAACCAAAACCTAAACTAAAAATAGAACCTAAAAATCAACCTAAAATTAAAAGCTAAAACCTAAACCTAAAAAAATAAAAAATAAAAACATAAACCTAAACTTAAAAATAAAAATAAAACCTAAACCTAAAAAATAAAATAAAAATAAAACTCAACTAAAAAATAAACCTAAACCTAAAAAATAAATTAAATTAAAAAACCTAAACTAAAATAAATAAACCTAAAATAAATAAACTAAGCTAAATAAAAATAAATAATAAAACTAAATAAAATTAAAAATAAAATAAACTAAAATAAATAAAAAATATACTAAATAAAATAATTAAAACTAAGCTTAATATATTATTTCAATTTAAAATATGTAAGTGATATGACTAAAATATTTAGTTTTTTATTGTTTAGATTAATTTTATGATTTTTTATCTTAAGCAATCCCTTGTGATGTGATATGCAATATTATATAATATAATATGTTATATTGTATTATAATATAGGATTTCATAATATAGTGTAGCATCATGGATTATAGTATATTTTAGTTTGTTATAGTATGATGTAGTAAAGTTTGTACTGGTATAATTTATAAAAATATTGATTTACAGGTTGAGATGATGGGATTTGGCCAAATTTAAGGTAAGCTTTAGGGAACATCATTGGGGGTGTGCTATGGTGTGTCTTTTAATCAAAAGAATGGAATTTTGCATCCAAAATAAATGTTCATTTTTCAACCAAATATTATAAATGCTCAAAGTGATTCATTTTAAGGTGTAATGTAAGATAATATATTATATGAAAGCATATTAAAATATAATGTACATAACAATATAACTTCACATTTATATGAATGAGGTGGTGTGTTACTAAATGGTATTGTACATTTTAGTATGTTTTACTTTTGTTATAATACATTGGGTCAAAGCTTACAAAAATGTTAATGAGGTGTAATGTTAGACAATATATTATATTATAATGTTTAGGATAAGTACCCTAGTTAAGATGATGATTACAATGTTATTTGTTCCCTAGGGTACTTATCCTTAACAATATATTGTGTGATCCTAGGGAAAGAGCCACTAGGGTACTTATCCTAGGGTACTTATCACAAATTATAATCCTAGGGAAAGACCCACTGAGAAGGGGCTATATCGATCCTTAACAATATATTGTGTGATCCTAAACATTGTAATCACAAATTATTAATATATTGTGTGATCCCCTAGGGAAAGAGCCACTAGGGTACTTATCCTTAACATTGTAATCAACTTATCCTAAACATTGTAATCACAATTATATGTTCAAATTACTTTTGTTATAATACATTGTAATCAACATTATTAATATTTTGAGAAAATTTTGTTATTTGTTCCTTTTAAGTGATTATAATGAGGTGTAATGTTAGACAATATATTATATTATAACAAATTATAATATAACATCATATATTATAATCTAATATAGTGTGTTAATTCACACTATAATATGTTTAGCATGATATTGTTTAGTTAGTTTGAGCTTGCACCATCACAAATCATAAAATGTTGATTACAATGTTAAGATGATGTAATTTGAACATATAATTGTTAGGCTTTTGGTTGAAGTATTAAAGGTGTGCATAAGAGAAGAAATAAGATTTGATGAGAATTCCATGTCAAGGAAATTGAGGGAGATATACTAGGGGATCACACATGCATTGGACAAGACATGGGAGGAGTCTATGTCGAGGTCATAGAAGAAGAAAATCTATTGGGGATAAGGTTTGAATTTGATTTGATTATATGATTTATGGAAAGAAGATATGCTGGAGATAAGAATCTATAATCCACCAAGGATTAAGATCGAATTGACTTTAATTTATTTTATTTTAATTGATGTGGAGGCATATTTGTTAGAGATATCAGCTTGAGTCTGCTAGGGATCGGGTATATGAAGTTTCCACTAGGGAAGCAGGTTTGGGCTATTCGCTGGGGATTGGGATTTGAGTTTGATTTCATAGATTTGTTTGGGGATGTATTCACTTGGAATAAGAGTTTGGTTGGAGTTCTTTGATTTACACTCAACTAGAGGAGTTGGTTTAATTTTGCCTTTCGGTGTGCAATGGCTGTGCTAGGAAGAAGGCGTAGCAGAATTACATCTTCCAAAGTGAGGAACAATAGTTGGGGTGACCTGTTGGATGCACAACAAATCAAACCTGACCTAGGGTGACTACTGAGTGAATGCCACTGGGGACTTATGTCAACTCAAAGTTAGTCAAGATTAATTTTATCTTAATTTTATGTGATTTGATATAGTTTGTTTGGTTTAGTTTGCTTTTGAATTGAAGGCATATCTATTAGGGATGTGAGCTCTATCAAATTTGATAGATTTAATTTATGGATGATGTCAGTGTGCGATGGACCCACTGAGAAGGGGCTATATCGAACTTGTCCTATCTCAAATTTATAAATCCAAAGGGATAATCTACTTGCTGTGGGGTAGAGCTAGCAAACCTAAGGGGTTGCCTTTCGGTGTGCAACTACTGTGCTTGAAAAAAAAGAAAAGTCGACTTACATCTTCTAAAGTAGGGAATAACTACTAGGGTGACCTGTTGGTAGCACAACAAATTGACCCAACTTAGGAGTGACTACTAAGTGAATGCTGTTGGGGACTTATATTGACTTAAGAGTAGCCAAGCGATTCCTATAGGGAGTTTTGCTAACACTACCCTAAAGATAGGATCATGGACCATCATGCCAACCATCTGGATAACATCGACCATTTCAAGAGATACTATAGTGGATTGAACCTGGAGATCAATTTCACCATATGAGGAAGCATGTAGTGCTATAGCTTTTAGGATACAAAGATTAAAGTTAGGCGATGCTTCTCAATGAGTGGATAATTAGCCTCAGCAGGGATTAGTTGATGGCTAAGGTAGTAGAGTACATTTTCCTTTCCTTCGTCATTAGCTAGGGCCAACAAAGCACAAAGGGAGTCATCTAACATAGCAATGTAAAGTATGAGTAGCTTGCTCAGGATAGGGGCTAATAGAACTAATAGTGTCACTAGGTAATCCTTGATGTCTTTGAAGGTATGCTCACACTTGTCATCCCACTTAAACTTGACATCCTTTTTGACAAGTGTTGAGAATGGCTGACATCTTCCCGATAGATTGGATATAAAGCATCTTAGATACGCCAACCACCCTTGAAATGATCTAAGTTAAGTTAAATTTTAGGGGGTGGCATTTCTAATATCACATTAATATTCTCCTGATTGATTTTGTTTCCCTGCTATCTAATAATAAACCCAAGGAATTTCTCTGAAGGTACTCCGACTGTGCACTTCAGGTGGTTCTTTTTGAGGTTAAATTATCTTAACTATTCAAAAACTACTCTTAAATCAAAGAGATGTTATTCCTTTTCTTCACTTTTGATCACAAGATCATTGACATAGCACTCAACTTGTTGATTAATAAGTTCATCGAAGATTCAAGTCATAGCCCCCTAGTATGTAGCACAATCATTTTTAATGTTAAAAGGCATGACCTTATAGCAATAGATTCTGATTAGGGTTCTAAAAGTAGTGTTTCTTTCATCTTTAGGAGCCATCTTTATTTGATTATATCTAGATGAGCCATCCATGAAGGAGAAGACTGCATGAGATGAAGCAATGTCCACCATCAGCTCTGGGATTGGTTGTGGAAATTCATCTTTTAGACATGCCTTATTTAAGTCCCTAAAATTGATGCATATGTGAATTTGGTCATTATTTTTCTTAATTGGGATGATGTTGGCTAACCAGGTAGGGTATTTTTCTCTTTAGATGAAGCCAACATTGATCAATTTCTTGACTTCATAAATGATCTGTTGTTCTATGTCTAATCACATGCTTCTAGGAGCTTGCTTGATAGGGTTCGCAGTAGGCTCTATTGTTAGTTTATGGACCACTACGTGAGGAGCCAATCTAGGCATCTCTTCATAACTCCCTATAAAGCTATCCTTAAACTCAGTCAATAGCCTAACTAAGTCACTGGTTTCAATTTCATTCAACAAAGACTGATGTATGTAGGGCGTGGATCTTCTTCAATTCCTAAGTTTATTTCATTGAGCTCATCGATGGTTGACATGATCTCTTCTTCGAACTCTAGCAGTGCATCTTTGACTTCAAAATCATCTGGATCATCTAAAGTTTATAAAGATAGCTCCTCATATGAGTTAGTGTGATTTAAAAAAATATCTATCAGATTCCAAATAATTGGTGATGACTATGTAATAATCATCATCATCGACTAGACACTATACCGAATCCTAGTCCAGGTCTTGATTAATTGCTTCTGCATTTTTTCTTCCATATTATTTCGAAGTAATCTGACTTGTGCTTTGACCAAGTATATGGGATTAACCATTTCTTTGCTAAATTATGAACACAAGGAAAGTACCAAAAAAAGTAATTTTACTATATCTTTATGTGAATCATCCTCAAGTTCTACATCAACTTCTTGACTTGAGGATGATGCTCCTAGAAAAAACCTCTAAGTCTTCACACCTGTGGATGACTTAGGGGCTTTCTTAACTACCAACCACTTACCTTTTTGTGAGGAAAGTGGGGTTAGAGCTAAGATTCCCAACTACAATTATTTCCATATAGACTTAGATACACTTATGCTTTGCTTTGGAGCCCGATATTCATCAATATCTGGCTCGAGTGTCACCTCCAAAGGAATCTACTACTGAGAAGAGCTAGTTGGTGTGCTAACTATATAAGACTCATCCTATGAACTAGATTTTATGTCTATATGGATAACAGGTGTACTCCTGGTAGATGGGACATATCTTATATTGGGTGGCCAATAAAGAGGTTTTCCACCCATGGGATTGCCTCTTAACTGCCCTCTTCATCTGCCTAGTGGAGGTCTGGTCATCCTACCCATATGTTTGAATGGAGTAATAAAATATGGGTGGAATCTAATATAAGGCTCCACGTCCTCCTCTAACTCTATTTCTACTCCCTTTTATTTCTTTTCCATTTTCTCATCTCTTTCTTTTTCTTTTTCTCTTTCTTTTTCTTTTTTTTTTACTTTTATTTTTAAACTTTGGCCAAGTTTGCGAGAATAGACTTGTTGATTTTGAGGGAGTGTTGACCTCATTTTTAGAATGAGCTCTCAACCCCTCCATCTTAGGCATAGGACTCCTCTTATACTTTAAGACTTCCTTAGTCTTAAGACACTTCTAGTGATTTGGTGGATACTCCAACCTAGCCCTAGAGACTTAGAAGAGTTAGCCTAACAATAGGTCATGCCTTAGGGGTGTTAGAAAAACTTCCCTACCCTTAGCTTAAACCTTTTCTCACCTTCCTTCCTCCAAGTCAAACTCCAAATCAATATTAATTTATTTTCTCCAAACTCAAATCAATTCCATGATTGAACTCCATGATTGAAATCTATGATTGAAACCCATGATCAAAATACATCAAAATTCCTAAGTCCAAATTTTGCTTATGTCCTTAATTTTCCCTTAAGGACTTAACCAAAATCATGATTCAAACGTATTCAAACCTTTGATATTTTCACATACCTTATTTATATTCTCATTTATATGCGCATATATAAATGAAATATAAATTCAAACCTATCAAATCAAATTCAAAATTCAAAATCTATTCATGAAATCTTCCTTAAATCCTTTAAATTTCTTTTAATGGATTTAACCTAAATCTTGATCAAAACCTATTCAAACTCATGGGATTTTCTCAAAACTTATTTATATTCACATTTATATTCATATATATAAGTGAAATATAAATATCAATCAACGAAATCAAATCCAAAAATTAAGTTCCAATTTAAAACTCCCTTAAAAACCTATTCAAACTCATGGGATTTTCTTACAACTTATTTGTATTCTAATTTATATTCTCATATATAAATGAAATATTAATATAAATCAATCAAATCCAATTCAAAAATTAAATTTCTATTTAAAATTTCCTTAAATTCTTTAAATTCCCTTTAATGGATTTAACCTAAATCATGATTAATTCACTTCAAATCCTTGAAATTCTCTCATGATGCATTTATATTCTCATTTATATTCACATATAGAAATGAAATATAATTCAAACAATCAAAACCAATTCCAAAAATCAAACTCAAATCCATTCAAAATTCAATATAAGCCTTTCAAGTCAAAATCTTGAACTTAGCCAAATCACTTTCAAATCAAGCCAAACCCTTGATTTTCTCTCATGGTTCAATCAATCCTACAATCATGAGCTCATATATAAATCCAAACTAAAATCTTTCAATCAAAACCCAAGTCAAAAATAAAACCCAAAACCCTTTCATATTCTTCATTTGAATATGAAATTTTCAAATGGATCAAAACCCATTTGACTTCAAACCACTTGTAAATGGATTTATATTTCAATCATGAGTCCATGTACAAGATCAACCAACTTCAAATCAAGCTTTGACCAAGCCATTTGACCCCAGGCTCACTTGACCCAAAGTGACCAAAGTACCCTTATGAGCAAATTTTGATCATAACCAAATTGGATTGAACCAAACACATATTTGCCTCTCATCATGATCAACATCATGGGATGATCAATCAATCAAATTGGGTCAAACCAAGTCAAACCTAAGGGTTGACCAAGTCAACACTTAATCCAACAAGAAACCTTACATAGAAAAATTCCACCATAGGCCAAATTGATTGAAACCATTGATCTAAGTTCACTCATGACCTATGTTTGAACTTGAACAAGCCAACATTTGAGCCTAACCTATCCCAATTGGCTCACTTTGAGTTAACACGACCTAAAGGGTCAAAATGTGTCAAAAGCCAAATTAATTGGAACCAATGGGTCATGTCCATTCCAAATCACTTGTGGAACTTGACAAAAGCCTCAATTGGCCAGACCCAACTAGCCAATTGAACTTAGACCCAACATGACCTAAAGGGGTCATGTTGAGCAAAATGAACTTAACCCAAATTGACTGGAAACAAGATACCAATCCATTCCATATGACTAACCTAAACCTACCCTTGACCAACCTCAAATAGGTCAAATGGGTCAAATAGGTCAACTTGACCCATTTGGCCTAAATGGAGTCATATGAGCCAAAATCAAATATATACCAAATTAAATAAAACCAAAGGCACCAAAACATTTCAAAAGGTCATATGAACTTGACCGAACCCTTGGTTTGACCTAATTTGACTTATTGGTCAATTTGACCCAAGTTGGCCTATTTTGACCTAAATGGGTCAACATGAGCCAAACCCTATCAAATGGATTTCAAATTCAATGAAACTTGGACAAACTTAGTTTCTCCACATACCCAACATGTCCAATGTGGATAAAATAGCAAAATGACTATCCTACCCTTAGGCCATAGAACAAATTTTTGCCTAACCCATAGGTAATTTGGTCATACCCTCTTCACATTCACTTGAGGCTTTCCTAAAGCTCAAGGGGACATAGTGATGAGTGGTGCACCCAACCCAATTGGTTTAGATCAGCCCATTTGGTACCTATACTAAACCTAACCCCTTAGCTTAAAATTAAAATTTCTAACTCCCTCTCAAGCTCAAATTCAAGCACATGGGAGGTTGCCAATCCACTCCTTGGATCAAACCGACCATGTGCACACTCAAAATAGATCAAACAACCCTCCCAATATGATCAATTGGATCAAAATGGCAAGAGCATTGCTAGCTGTTTGATCCTTGAAGGGGGAGATATACTCCCCCTAATTCAATTCAATTCTCACTTGCCCTCTGTCAATTGAAGCTAAGGAACTCAGAGCAATCATCAACAAAGAAAACTCCCAAGCTTTTTAGAGAGGAAGAGAATTCCACATTTCTTGATTTTGCAAAGTGCAAAAATAGGGGAGCTCAATCTATTAACCAATTTCTTCCTGACTTATTTTCCTTCCAATTGCTCTTGCACACTTCATCTAGGAGCTAAGTCAAGTGCACCTAAGCTTCTATTGGAGTTCCCACAACAAGGAAGGATCAAGTCGGATCAAAGTCGAAGCTTAAGCAAGGAGGAGTTGGTCCATACATTAATCCACTCAACCTCAAGTGCTCATACTCTCAGCAAGGCTTTGTCTTAACCAGACAAAGCTTCTCCAAGGGAATCGACCACCGATGATAACCCCCGATGAGGTATGGGATTTTTTGATCACTAACCTCAATGTGGTGTGGAGCTTTGTGAAAGAAATTTTTACCCCATCAATTTTTGACCGTTGGATTTGCTGCTCTCTATCTTTAGATGGTGTGGGTTGAATTTGGTTTGATTCCATGCTAGATCTAGCTTGGATCTTCCACTTGATCATGGACAATCTTTGTTGATCAAGGGGAAGAACTTGGATGATCTCAACCATCCATCCATGCATTTTAG
Organism: Cymbidium sinense; assembly: GCA_021442155.1. Taxonomy (NCBI): domain Eukaryota; kingdom Viridiplantae; phylum Streptophyta; class Magnoliopsida; order Asparagales; family Orchidaceae; genus Cymbidium; species Cymbidium sinense. Next base: position 30,179 of record JAKCPB010000338.1, on the reverse strand, counting down.
ATGGACGGCTAAGATTATTTAGCACATTTAGATATCTATTTATCCTTTGTAAAATATGGGGATCCGTCATCGATCTTTGATCGACGGTAGAAAGCGTGTATGTCACGCCGCCATCCATGGTGACAAGTTAAGTGACCCTTCATGCGGACATGTAAAGCGCTAACCCCACCATCGTCGCAGTGAACCAGGGATTAGTTAGGGATTAATAAAATGCATTAATTTAATTCCTAATTCACTTAGAGAACTTCAAAAATTCATAACTCTTTCTAAAAAATTCAAAAAAATATGAAATAAAATCTTATGGATAGATAATTAATTTCAAAAATTAATTTTAAAATTCAGAGAAAAGAATAACTTCAAAAATTTATAACATTTTAAAATTAATTTGGATGAGTTTTAAGTTATTCTCTGAATTTGTGTTTTAGAAAGTGTATTTTTCTAATTACTTTTTTAGGCTTCGATTAATCTTTCTTGGGTAAGTTTTAGGGATGACTTTCTCTGTATTTTTTTTTGGGATTTATTGAGGGCTGATTAGAGTAATTGCATATGGTTTCCATTACCCTTCTTATGTAATTAAGCAAAACTAGGATATGATTAGTGATTTTAACTATGATTAGGGTTGATTAAGGTTAGATCCAATGAGTAGGAGATTTATGGAATATTTTTGGGGCATTTTTCCTAAAACTATTCCCTAACTTCTTCTCTCCTTAATGAAATAATTGGGGTTAATTCATTAATTATCCCTTAATAAATTTCTAAAAATTCTAAAAGTTTGAACTTAATTAATCTACTTTGGGTAGATGCTTGGGTGTTTAATAGCCTAAGTTCAATTAGGAAATCAAAACCCAATCCACATGTGTGAAAGGGTGTTTTGAAATTACTTAAGCTAAACCTCTTAGCTTAATTAACTTTTAATTATGAGCCAAATTGGATTAGGCCTTTCCATTATTAGGTGCATTACAAATTTAAATTCCTTATGGGTTTTATGTCATCCCATTGGCTCATAATTATCTAGTTGATTCTTCTAAGATGGTGTAGATAAGGGTTAATTAAGCTACTTAATTCATACCTTAACCTAATCAACACATAAAAATGGATCTAATTACCTAAAAATTAAACAAAATTTCAAACACATGTGGTAATGGGTTACAAACAGCAAACTCATCTCACCTTTTCAAAATTAAATCAAATTTCAAACTAAAAAAAATTACTATGAAATTCACTTTGATTTATTCTAAATTTTCTTATTCTGTGGGAATGCCTTTAGGATTTAAGTGAAGTGAGTTTGTTAACAAGCTTTCATTACTTTGAATCTTTCTCCAACATGCTAAGTTATATGCCATGTGATTTCATGTATTCATAATTTTGAAATTTAAATTTTAAAATGAAATTGTTTACTTTATGTCAAATTTGCATGTGTTGGCTAAAGCAAAAAATATGAGTGACTATTATCACTACTAAATACAAATTATTTTCAAAATACATAAGTCAAATACCAAATTTGAAAGTGTTCTACTTATGCCTTAATTATAAGTTTGCATGTGATAGATTATAAAATCACGCTTAGTATAGGTTTCCTTTCTTTCTTATGTTAGCATAGTTTTGAATAGTAGTTGGTAAGATGTAGGGTTCATTTGAAAAGAACCCAACACTTACTTAATTTTATACCCTATTCATTCCTTTGCTATCACCTAAGAAGGGTGTCTATACTTGCATTCATAAATTGCATAAGATAAAATGAATCCATAAAACAACTTTTGCATTTTCCTTTTCTATTTTATTTCTTTTATATATATATTTGTATTTAAGGAAAGTGGTATATTAATCTGGACAATCTCGAGGTTGCAAGGATTTAAGTAGCCCTAAATAGGTCTTGTACCTTACACCTCTGGTTAATAATGACACTACACTCACTTATGCCTTTCTTACTTTCATGTATGTATGTGAAAATTTGGATTAGGAAAACCCTTCTTTTAGTTAAGAAAAAAAACCATGCATATTCAACTACTAACTTTCCTTAAATTGATTACTTAGCATGCATCATAAAGTGTGTTAAATACTTTCATTTGCAAGTATAGATATGCTTAGATTCCATCCATGTTCATGTTATATATGTTGGGAAAGAAATGAAGTAATATGTTTTATGTGAGTTTTGATTCATTTTATTTAATCTTAAAATGCCTTTCTTTTTGAATAGGTTTGTTTAGAGTATTATCTAAACTTAGGATTAATCAAAAGATGTAATCAAAACATTAACCTAAATGAAACTAAAATGTGAATCTACTTTAGAAATTACTTAGGTTAGGGAAGGAAAGAAGTTCTCTTCTCTTTCCCTCTTTTCATAACTTAGTAATTAGTTGTAGGATCCACTTAAACAAAATTGAAACATGAAATAAAAACAACCCAATACACTTAAAAAACTTAAATGAAACCCTCTTCTATGTTGAACATGTTCTTCAAACTTAGAAAATTTGAATCACACACATTAGCCTAAGTCACAACTTCTAGCCTTAGGTTAGGTCGATGCATGGTTTGATGTTATGTTTTGTTTTGTGATATATGTTTTAGATTGGATGTTAAGGTGTATGCTCATAGAATGAATGGTAAGATGTGCTTAGTCTAACTATTCTTTTCTACAGGGGATTGTGCATAAGGGGTGCTATCATAAATAAAAATAAAAATTCTTTTGCTTGCAAGTGCTTTATACCCCTAAGCATAATCCATAGGTCAAGTGGACTTAGTCACCCATGTGTGTGGGGTGATAAGTCTATATATACTTGAGATTTGTGTGGTATGTTTTAGCTAATCTTTATTTTGTGTTAGTTAGATTTCCACTTTTCCTTTTCATGTAAAATTTGTATAATTAGGATTTTGGAAATGATTATTATGGGGATTAGGATAAGCATTGGTCATAAGATCCTATCTTATGCACCTTGTGAAGCCTTGGAGCATCCACCTTCCAATCATTCAAAAGAAGGAACCAAAGAAAGAAAAGAAGAAGAAGAAAGAAAAGAAGAAGAAGAAAGAAGAAATGAGAAGAAGGAAGAAGGAAGAATAAATCTTGAAGACCCCCGTAATAATGAATTCCTTTGCTCAAATTGTAAATTGATTCATTTGTAATTCCGGTTGTATAAGGGTAGAGCTCGGCTACCCATATTTGATATTTTCGGGTTTGTGCGGTGGTGCCCGACCACAACGGTCATTTATTCTTTTTTACGATTTGCTTTATAAATTGATTGCTGATTTATTTAGATTTTGCATTAAGTGGCATGATTTTCCTAGTTTCTTCCTTGCTTTATGTATGGCTTGGATGTGGATTAGGCTCTGCAGGAAAAAATAAATCTTTTACCTAATTAACAATTCAAATTAGAATCAAACAACTCATAACCTCAAATAAAGCTTAGGTTTTGTAAATGCAATGCATAAAAGGAGCAACCCTTTGAGAAATGGTGGAAACTCACCTCTTCCCTTCTCACTAATTTTGGCCAATAATCCTCTTTCTCATGCATTAGTCATAAAAAATCCTATTAGCCTGAATCAAAATATTTGTCCAAATATAAAAATAAAATGAAATTTGAAATTTCATTAGATTTAGGTCATTTGATGCATGTACCTTTACATGATCTAGTCTCTTTAGTGAGTTTGAACTTAGTCTCTTTCTAAATAATAATAACCTAGCTATCTTGCATAAACATAATGACTTGCCTACATGTATTTAAAATCATAGGAGGAGTTGGTGTAGCCACCCCAAGCAATTGTAAGTCCAAACTATCAGGTGGTTTGTCCTCTCTTGTGAAGGCAAACCAATCACCCACTTTTTGCCTTAGATTCAGGTTGTGCTTACAACTCTCATCGAAGCTCCATAGATTTAGGTTCTGAGGTTGCGTATCCCCTTTGTAGGCCATAAGCATAATTTCTCACCTCTTAGGCATTTCCTTGATCTTGTGTTAAGGAATCCTAAGTCCAAAAATTCTAATGATAAATGTAACTCAAACAAACTAAATCAATTTCTAAAATGTAAAGCCCAACTATAAGATAGTTTGAGATGCTCGCTAGGTTTCCTAGCATTGTGGGCATCTCTTACTTATCTCTCATTTTGGCTTTGATAATAACTCCCACTTTTGATCAATCCCATTTTGATCTTCAAACATAAACCAATCGATTGATAGTCCTTTCTTATTCAAATCTTGAGATAATGGTCATTTACCTTAATCGAGAGTTTTCCTAAAGGATCCCTTCCTTTAGGATGTAATTAACTATGGGGCTTGCCCTTGTAGAGAAATTAATGAATTCAATTTAAAATAAACCCTGCTTTACTTTTCCATGTAAAGTAGGAGAAGAATCTCTGGTACATATGCAGACCCATCATCCTTAGGAGTCCTTATTGAGGTGATTAGGTACATTAAAGGGTAGTGACTTCTATCTTTCGAGATAGTACACTATACCTTGATGACATACTCAATCACCTGAATAAGTACATCTGTAGAATTATGTGGCATCCTAAAAAGATGAATTTCTATAAGAGTCATTTCCTCTTTCATTTCTCACAAATAGATTTGAAAGGTGACTCCGAGACCCCTTTAGAAATTTTAACCACAGGGAGGTAGTAAGCTGCATCCTCATATATGCTAACCTCATGAACTGGAAAAGGCTTGAGCTCTCTTTTGACACAATAAATGATCCCACCTCTCATGAACTTCATACACTAATGTAGAGAGGATGGAACTATGTTGTTCTCAAGTATGCATGGCCTCCCAAGCAAAGTGTTGAAAGATGTATTCATGTCTATAATGTGATACTTGGCTTCAATCATCCAATCATCTATCTCTAAGGGAAATACTATGGAGCCTAAGGCCTGTTGACCTCACTTTTGGAGTGCAGATTCAATCTTCCCATCTTAAACTTAGGAGTCTTCTAGACATCAAGACTTTCCTATTCATAAGATACTTCTAACAATTAGGTAAACACTTAACCTAAGCCTAAACACTTAGAAGGGTTAACCATAGGATTAGGTTATGCCTTAGGGATTAAGATAGTCCACCTACCCTACAACCCAAATCCAATCCATGTTCACCTTCTCAAACCAAACCTCAAGTTCAATTCAAACATCAAATTCAAATCTAAATCCAAACCAAATTCCAAAACCAAATGATTAAAGCCCATGATCAAATCCAAACTTGAAACCCTTCCTAAGCCATATGACCTATCCTATGGACTTAGCCAAATCTTAATCCAAATCAATCCAAACTCAATTGATTTTCTCATAATCAATTTATATCTTCAATCATCTTCCTAAATATAAATCAAATTTACATTCAAATGATCAAAAGTAAATCAAACTAAATCAAATTAAATCAAAACTTTTCCTAAGCCATATGACCTATCCCATGGACTTAGCCAAATATTAATCAAAATCAAGTCGAAATCAATTGATTTTCTCACAAATAAATCATATTTTCAATCATCTTCTGAAATATAAATAAAATATACATTTAAATCATAAAAACTAAATCAAACCAAATCAAAATCCAAACCTAAGCCGCATGACTCAACTCCGTGGACTTAGCCAAATTACTTCATTCCAAAACCCAAATTCAATTGATTTTATAATGAATCAATCATACCTTCAATCATATTCACAAATATAAATGAAATCTACAATAATCAAGCCAAACCACCTTCAACCCAAGTCAAACCCAACTTAACCCTTTTGACTTTAAATGTTCAAATGAACCAAAACCCATTTGAACCCAAGACAATTGCAATTTAAATTTATATATTAATCCCAAATCCATATATAAACTCAACTAAATCAAACTCAACCCAAAATCAAGCTAAACCCAATTGGTCCACTTGACCGAAAATAGCTAATTTGATCTATTTGAGCCAAGTTCTAATCCTACCCAAATTGGATTGAACCAAGCCCACCAAAACCTCCCATCATGATTGTTTATCACCCTAGGTTGATCAATTGTCACAAATTGGATCCTACTAGGTCAACTTAGTAATTTGACCAAGTCACCCCATTTACCCATATAAACCCAAACTAGCCAAATTACAACCTTAACCAAATCCCTTGAAACCAATGATTCATACCAAATCAAAATCAATATTTGAATATGACTTGACCTTCAATTGAGTCAAACCAAACCTAATTGGCCCTCTTGACCCAAGTTGACCCAAATTGACCTAAAAGACTAAATTGGATCAAATCAAAATATAAACCAAATTGATTGCAACCAATGACTAAAGTTTATTCTAAATTGATTGTTGAACTTGACTGAAGCCATGATTGGACCAAAGCCATGATAGAACCCTAAAGGATCAAGTTGGCCTAAATTAAATCCAAATCAAAATTAATTGAAACTAAAGCCTACAATCATCTTCGATTGGTCAACTAAACCTAAATCAACTCCTAGCCCAAGCTAATTTGGCTAATTTGTTCAAATTGGTTAGCTTAACCCATTTTACCCAAATGAATTTAAATGAGTCAAAATCAAATCTAAGCTAAACTAAACCAAACAAATTAAAGAAAACATCGTAATTGATCATATGAACTTTACCCAACTATTGGTTTGACCCAATTTGACCAATTGGTTAACTTGACCCAACCTAACCTAGTTTGACCTAAATGAGTCAAATTGAGCCAAACCTAACCAAATCAACTCCAATTGACTTGTAATTTGGCTAACCCATTTTGGCTCATTTCAAATCTGCCAAATCAATGCCAAATAATCATTCTACCCTTAGGTCAAGGGCATCACATGAGATAAATCACCCATGTAAGTGGTCATTTTCATTCGTTGGCCACTAGGTACTCTCCCAATGGTCCTCCTAGGCACCTAGGACATTGCCCAACCTGACCCAAGGGGTTGTTGGGTCAGCCATGAACCATGGGAGGTGAAATCACCTCTCCCTCTCCATTGGAGCATTTGAAACCCATAGGACACCCATGATTCATACTTGGTAGCCTCCTCCACACCTTCAAAGAACCAAGCCGAGCCAACTCACCTCCTCCCTGCCACCCAAGACTCCCTAAGATGGCTGGATTGCCACTATAAGCCAAACCCATTCCCACCATCCGATCAAGATGAAGGGGGTATACACCCCTCATTTCCTCAAACACACACAAAAATCATTCCTCAGCCTAGCTACCCAAGATGACTATAGAGCCATTCCCTAAGCTCCCAAGCTCATTCCTCTATCAAAAAATGCCATTCCTATCCCAAAATAGGACACTCCCATTTTTGACCTAACTTTCCCATTTTTTCGTCAAACTCAAATTAACTTTACACACACCTTCCCTAGGCCTCATCGAGCAAGAATGAACCATCTTCTAAGCTTCCCAAGCATAAGAGGTGGGACTTCGATCAAAGCCAAGCTCCAAATCATCAATTCATGGCCTTCTGAGCTAACATTAAGGAATTGATCCAATTGTTACTCAACAGGGCTTCATCTCCACTAGATGAAGCTTCCTTAATCGTTTGAACCACCAGTCTTGAGCCCTAGCTAGCTATGCTTCCAAAACAAATCCTTAGGCAAAATGGGTTGGTACTTTTTAAGAAAACTTGCATCTCATGTGATCTTGATCGTTGGATCCCCTCGGCCGTGTGAAGGTGTGGGATCCTTTTGAGTTGATCCAAGCCGGGTAAGCTTGGATCAAGTCGATAATTGGACGGACTCCATTTTCCTTCACTCGCATAATGTTAGATCACTCATCATCCGTTCTGCATGATTGAAATGGACGGTCATGATTAGATCTGCTAGATCAATCTGATTTAATCCTATTAAGTTGTGGGCTTAATCATACTGGTATGATCTTAAATTGGATGGTGAACGAGAAAGCGCATTTACCGTCATCACGTAGGTGCTGAGTTCGATAAGTTTTAAGTTGCCAATCCTATGACACCATGTGGAAAGCAATCCGCGTTAGCGTGCCACGTGGCACGAACAAGGTTAAGCTTTAATTAGGCTTAATTAATCATTTTTAATGGGTAAAACTTTTGAAAATCATAAAAAATCATAGAGAAATAAAAATGCAAATAAATACTTATTTTAAAGGTATTTGGAGGAGAATTAATTAAAATGATCTTAATTTTGAATAGTAATTAATTTAATTACAATTAATTAGCTTAATTACTCCTTAATTACTTGAGAAATTAATCCCAAATTTTGTGGGTTAATTTAATGGGATCACCTCTGCCTCCCATGATTTTCTTAGGATTTATTGCTCACTTAATTATGAAAATTAACTAATTAACCTTAACTACTCTTTTAAGTTAAATAATGATTAATTAAACCCATGAACAATAATAAATTGGTTAATTAAGTTTATTAATCACTATTCAATATTAAGTGAACTAAGGAATAAGGGCCCTTTCCCTAAGTTCATTTCAACATTTTTTAAAATAAAATTAATTAAGATATAACTAATTAATTAAATCACTTAATCAAATTGAAATCATAATCACGTCAGACCTTAATTAATTGAATCATGGGGTAGATCTTTAGGTGTTTAATAACCTAAAGGAATTTGGTGAAATTATGGATAGTCCACATGTGTGAGAAAATCATAAGAGTAATTAATTAAGTCCCTTAATCTAATTAACTATTAATCATGAGCCAATTGCATTAGGCCCTTTTTATTTCCTAGGATCATTGCAAGTTTATTTTCCATGCATATCATGTTGGCTCATAATTATTTAGTTAATTACTTTAAGGTGACATAGATAAGAGTAATTAATTCATCTAATTAAGGGTTCAACTTTATTAACCCATAAAATCAACTTAATTACATTTCCTTAAATTAAATCAAATCACTAATGTGGGAATGGGTTTAAAATAGCACGTGATGATTTCTCTTCTCGTCTTTAAATCAAATCAAATTTGAAAATTAATTAATAAAGAAGCTTCAATTTGCTTTAAATAATCTTATTTGATTTGATTGTCCTTAAGAACTAGTTCGATTGAATAAATCACTTGCTTATATTTGACTATCCTCCTTCCAATCATGTTAAATTTGGTATGTCATTTGAATTCATGCATCCATCTTTCCAAAATCAAGTAAAATAAAATGGATTTACTTTATGTATGTTGGCATGTGTTGATTTAATTTAATATATGCATGGCTATTATCATTATTAAATCCAAATGTATTTTTTAAAAGCTTATAAATGAATAATAATATGAGTTATGATGCTAGTTATAAATACATAAGAAATGCATGTGCTTATAGCTTAAGTGTATGCATGTTAAGTTCTCTTTCCTCTATTCATGTGTTGATTTATATAAGATTGAATGGTAATGTGTATATATTTTGGATATTCCAGGAACATGAAGCTTTAGCTAGCCCAAAGAGATCATTTGATTACCTCACTTCGTTGGTTTAACAATGACGCATTACCATTTGATTTCATTCTTATGTATTTCAACATTAGAATTTGGATAAAGCTTTAATTCATATATATAAATGATTCAATAAAAAAAATATACAATATTTGAATGGTTTTCTTTCCCACATTTATGTATACATCCATGTGTGTCCAAGAAAAGCAAGTATATAGTCTAGGCATCCAGGGAATGAAGCTTTAGTTAGCCCCATGGAGGTCATTTGATTACCTCACTTCCTAGTTTAACAATGACACATACTTGTCTATATCTTTGCACATGTATATGTATATGTGATTAGTGAATGAAAATCCCATCTTACATTAAAATTGCATGCATTCATAATTGACTAAGTGGTTGAATTAATTAGCCATATGATTTGGAGTTTACTTCCTATGTTCATGTATACAAATTTACATATGTTTGAATGCAAATGGGTATATAGTGGACATCCCAAGAATCGAGGCTTTAGATAGCTCAAGGAGGTCATTTGATTACCTCACACATCTGGTTTAACAATGGCACATGCCTATTTAATTTTATTCTTATGTCCTTTTGTATAATAATTTGGATAAAATTTTAAATTAATATGTTTAAATAATTCAAACAAATAAAATATAAATTCTAAACATACACATACATTCATCATCTAAGGTGTGCTAAAATATGTTGCATGTATAGACATTCTTAGGATTAAATCATATGCTTGTTACATGTGATGGAAAGGAATGATTTAATATATGTCATGTGGTAGTAATTCAATTAAATTAATCTTAAGATGCCTTTCATTTTGAATAGGATTATTTAAAGTGAACCTAAATATAGAATTAATTAAATAATTTAATAAGCCATTCACTAAAGAGAACTAAATCAAATTAATATACTTTAGAAAGTGACTTAAGATAGGGATGAAAAGGGCAATCCACTTTTCTCTCTTTATAACACTTAGTTGCTAAGTGTAATCAAATGAAACAAAATAAAACAAAATTAAAATTCTCAAATCAATTAAACTACTTCAAGTGAAATCAACCTTTCATGTTAAATTGAATCCTTCTACACATAGAAAATACAACACTAATGCCAAGACTTACCACGAAGCCTTAATACACACATTAGAATTAATTCACCACTTCTAGCTCTAAGTTAGGATGGTGTATGATGTGATATATGATTTTTTATGATGTATTATTTAGATTGGATGTTAGGGTGTATGCTTCATATGGATGATAGGCCAATATTTACCTAATCATGTTTTTAGGGATTATGCTTAAGGGATGCTTAAAAATAAATGTGAATGGTCTTTTTACAAGTTGCTTAAATCTTTAAGCATAATCCAAGTTAGGACAGGTGGGCTTAGTTACCCATGTGTAGGGTGCTAAATCCAAATTATAAATACAATTGCTTGGGATTATATGCATATTTAGCTAACATTTATTTTTGGTGTAGTTAGATTTACTATATAAATGTAATTTTTTCAATAGGAATTAGGATTAGTGCTATGGGGGATTAGGATGAGCAGTGGCCAGAAGGCTTTGTCCTGGAATGCCCTGTGATGCCTTTAAAGCAAGCACCATCCAAATCAAAAAAATAACCAAATCATAAATGGAGATATGAAGAAAGAAGACCCCCATAGCATTTAATACAATTATAATTATTCTTTCATATTCCAGGTTGTATAAAGGTAGAGCTCAGCTACCCATCTTTTCCCTCTTCGGGTTGTACGGAGGTACTCGACCGCACTGATATTTTATTCTTTTATGATAGTTTATATAATTGTTTGATGTTATGTTTACATTGTGCATTAAGATGGCATGTTTATCATAATTTCTTAAATTATTGATGCTTGAATGTGTGGCTCGAATATGATTAGGCTCTTAGGATAAAAATAGCTTTTCTACCCAACCAATCACTCATAACTAAATTTTAAACAACTCATAACCTCATCATAAAGCCTAAGACATAAATAAGATAATTAAAAGATTTAGCAACCCCTTAGCTATATGGTTGTATGTTTCACATCATGCATACATATTCTTTCTCTCTAGAACAAGAAGGATCTCCATCCTTGCACGATAATGGAATGCTTGACTTGTGAAGGAATCCCTTATGGTGGAGAACGCCTTCTTCTAGCTAATTTGACCTATAACCTATTTCATTATGCATTTAGGCATAAGAAATCCTAAATCCTCTGTCAAAATGATGTGTCTAAAATGAAATAAAATTTGAAAATATTTTGTGTCTATAGATTAAGCCATATGCTCATACTACTCATGATCTAGTCTCTTTCCAATTAAATAACTACCCTAGCTATGTTGCAATCTATAATGCCAGACTACATGGTTTTAAAATCATAGAAGTTAGTAGGCGACCACTCTAGGCGGTTATAAGTATAGAAGTTAGATAATTTATTCTCTCTTGTGGAGGTAAACCCTTATGTCCACCTGTCACTTAGATTTAGGTCATGCTTTAGCTCGTACTGAAGCTCCTTAGATTTAGGATTATAGGTAGCTATTTCCTTCGGGCTACTAGCACAAATCCTTACCTCTTAGGCATTCCCACAACCTTATTTTAGTAGATTATAAGCCCTAGTAATCAAATTAAATTTCAACTCAAAATATATAAATTTCCTCAACTTCAATATTATAAAGCCCGACCATAGGATAGATTGGAATGCTCATTAGGATTCCTAGTATCATGAGCATTTCCTACTTATTTCATTTGAATTCCAAAAATAAGTCCTCTCCTTGAACATTCCCAATTGATTTTCCAAATACAACCAATCTTTTGATAGTCTAACCTTGAAATCTTTGGAGATGATAATTGTATACTTTAATCGAGAGTATTCTTAGGAAATTATATTTCCTAAGATGTAATTAACTATAGAGGCTTGCCTACATAGGAAACTTAAGAACTTGGTTTAATATAAATCCTACTTTATTCATCCATGTAAAGTAGGGACAAATCTACATATTCAGACCCATCATGCCAGTCTTTATTACATGATTAGGTCCATTGTAGGGTGATGTCTCTATCTTTTGAGATAGTACATAATACCTCAATCTTGTACCTGATCTCCTCAAAAAGTATCCCCCCTACGATCTGTGTGGTGCCCCTACCCCCCTATACATCCAAAATAAATTCCACAAGACCCTCTCTCCATGTACATTAAATCCTCTCAACATCATCCTTTCATTTTAGAGTTTGGAGATGTCGATCCTTAAGTAGGCAAGGGTTCTTAGACTCATAATGTTGATTGATACTTGGGTCAGCAGAACTACGGATAGCACGCCATCATCCCTTTAATGTAAAAGGCGTTGTGCTTTCATAATAGGAATAAGTCTTCATCGTTGAATGTAACTCCTAAGATGTCCTTTGAGTGGCATGCCTCCTCTTTAGTACCAGTCAACTAAGCTAAGCATATCTCTAGATCAAGTAAGGTCTTAATTTGAGATTCCCTCATCTCTTTGGATAAGATAAGGGTGTAATATATGCTTAACTTAGCTAGAAACTTTGTAAGGTGAGCTAGGACATTATAATCAACTCTGGATTGGTCCTCCCTAAGCATATCCATGGGTGGAGCATCCTATGGAGGGGCTATCTGCTCACTCAAACCAATGACTTGCTTACCCTTATCCTGAGGTGCTACCCTAGGAGGTAGAACTTTGCAATTACGTAGGTTGACTATAGTGACTTCTTGGAATGATGAGGTTATGGAAAGTTCTACCTTCTCATTGAGCATTCCTACAGCTTCTCCTATGGGATTCTCAGAGTCAGTTAACTCCAAGTCAATCTCAAGAGGTGAACCTGATTGATTTAGAGAAGGATAGTCGACTCTAATCGAAAGGAAAGGATCAAACCACTAGAGCTATTATTTGTATTTAGACTTGAGAGCTTTCAATAGGAATAAAATCAAGAGCATCAGTAAACAATATATAAGTAGAATGCTTTCTTCATTAATTTCTTTTTTGGGTGGAGGTACATGAGAAATCAAGTAGTAAGTAGATTAAGGGAATTAGTGCTCTTATCCATAGATACAATGCTTTTCTTTGGTAGAAGAGGAGCGAGAAGAGGTGGTAGCTACAGTGGAGGAGTGACTGGATGGTAGCTATGCTACTGGACTATCCTAGGCAAGTATGGTGAGCTATTACTGGTGGGCTGTTACCCACCCCGAGTTATCCTTTGTAACTAGCAAACCTTCCTTGGTGTTGAAGGTTTGAGCTACTTCAGGCACTTGCAAGGAAAGCTTCTTGATCTTAGAAATGATCTTCTTAGAGGATCGGGATAGGGAGATATCCTAACCTTCTTTGGTCTTAAGAGGATCACAAGTATCCCCAAGGATTACTCTAACAAAACTGGATGGTTGTTCTAATTAAAATTCTTTAGGGATAATTATGGCTCTCAACTTATAGTTGCACTCAAGCTAGTCTTTAAAAGTGATACAATCCTCTAAGACATGGCCTGACATGGAGTGGTAGGGCCAATAGCTAGGATCATTGCTCTTGCTAGTTCTCCCTCTTAGGCTCGGTAACTAAAATCGGTTTCTTTAAGAGATTCTTAAAATTTTCATCTCTTATTCAATCTATCGAAGAGTAGGTGGAAAGTAGCTACCTGGTGATGGATATGAATACCGTTGCTAGGTAGGCTGAGGTGGTGAAATGGTCATTGTGGTGGCTGCGGTGGCCAATATGATGGCGAGGTGGAAGGAGGTGGAAGAGGCTGAGCTCGTAGTCTCTCATACTAAACTCGGCTAGCTTCTTCCCCCATCCACTAGCACAACTATCCACAGCTTCTTCTCTACGGCTTGGGCCTAGATGATTAGTCGAGAAAGGGCAACTATTTGGCTTCTTCTTGTTGGTACTTGTTGATTTCTCTAATGTTTTGATGGTAAAGCCCTTAAGCATGAAGGCGACAGGGCCATTGATATTCTTGAGAAGAATCTCAATGCCATGCTGTTCGGATAGTTGTGGTTCCCATTTCATGCACAAGTTGTGCCACCTGAGAATGTGATCAATAAAGGACTCATTGATTTTCTATTTCTCTATAATGAGGTCACCTATAATGACTCTCTTTTAAAGTAAACCTCTTGATGAAGAGGTGCTCTAACTCAGCAAAAGTTATCATCGAACCATTGGGCTGTTCGGTGTACCAATCAAAAGCAACACTTGAAAAGGGAAGAGGAGTGTTCTTTGCCCGGTGTGCTGCAATAGCCGACTCTAATGTATGAAATGTGTTATCATGGGTTCCCACTCACATCAAAGATCTTGAAGGATGGCATCACAAAATCGTAAATAAAATAAAAACTAAACAAAAACCTAAACCTAAAAAAATAAACATAAAATAAATAAAAATAAAACCTAAACCCTAAACTAAAAAAAAAACTAAACCTAAAATAAAACAAATAAAATAAACATAAACCTAAACTAAAATAAACTAAAATGAAATAAATAAAACCTAAACTAAACCAGAATAAACTAAACCTAAATAAATAAATAAAATAAATAAAAAATAAACCTAAGCCTAAACTATAAAAAAAACTAAAAAATAAACCTAAAATAAAACCTAAAACCTAAACATAAAAAAAATAAAAAAAAAAACCTAAACATAAACATAAAATAAAAAAATAAAACCTAATCCAAATAAAAAAATAAACTAATAAAAATAAACATAAACCTAAAAATAAACTAAAATAAAATAACCTAAACTAAAATAAATAAAACTAAAAAATAAAAAAACCTAAACTCATTAAAAATAAAACTAAAATAAAATAAACTAAATTAAATAAAATAATAAATCACCAAAATAAAATAAAATAAAATAAACTAAATAAATAAAATAAACTAAATAAACTAAATAAAAAATAAAATAAACTAAAATAAATAATAAATAAACTAAATAAATCTAAACCTGGTTTGCTTAATTTTTAAAAATAAACCACACCCTAAACCATAAATCCTAAACCTAACCCTGACCATCTTGCCCTAAATCTTGGCCCTAGGCCATGACCATGAGCCTGAGCCCTGAGCCCTAAACCCTAACCCTAAATGAGCCTAAGCCTAACCCTGACCTAGGCAGTACCTCAGCCTTAAGACCATGAGCCCTGGAGCTGAGCCACAAACTGGCCTAACCCAACCCAGATGATGAAGAAACCTGGCACCATGACCCTGGTTTGCTAGGCCCTAGCCCTGGCCACAACCCTAAAGATCCCTAAATCCCAGGCCTAGGCAGGCCCTGAGCTAAACCCTAAACCTAGACCTAGGCCACAGGCACAAAACCACAAACCTAAAACTGAGCCACAAACAAACTAAACCTAACTAAATAAAACCTAAAAGAAATAATAAAATAATAAAATCTAAATTAAACATAAACTAAAACCTAAAATAAAATAAAATAAAATGAAGATAAATTAAAATAAAATAAATAATAAACTAATCAAATATAATATAAACTAAGAATAATAAACCTAAATAAAATTAAAATAAAATAAAATAAAATAAACCTAAAATAAAATAAAAAATAAAACTAAATAAAACCTAAACCTAAAAAATTAAACCTAAAAATAAAAAAATAAAATAAATAAAAAAAACTAAAATAAAATTAACTAAAATAAAATAAAATAAACAAATAAAATAAACTAAACCTAAACTAAAATAAACTAAACTAAAAATAAACTTAACATAAAATAAACTAAACCTAAACAAAATTAAATAAAATAACTAAAATAAACTAAACATAAATTAAAAAAAATTAAAAAAAAAATAATAAAATAAAACCTAAAATGTAAACCTAAAAAAATAAAATAAAAAACCTAAACCTAAACCAAAAATAAAAATAAAATCAACTAAATAAATAAAAAACTAAACTAAAAAAATAATCTAAAAAAAAACCTAAACTAAAATAAAATAAAATAAAATAAATAAACTAAAATAAATAAAATTAAAATAATAATAAATCAAAATAAAAATAAACTAAAAATATAAACTAAATAAACTAAACCTACCGGTTTGCTTAATTTAAAACAACAAATAAATAAAATAAAATAAAACCACAACCACAATTCTTGCCTAACTAACCACCCTAGGCCCTAAACTTAAACCCTAAACCCTAGGCCACAGGCCCTAAACCCTAATACCACAACCCACACTCCTAAACCCTACCCTTTACCACTACACTAAAAACCAAACTACTGAAGCCCAAATATAACTTAAAAATAAAATAAATAAATAAACAAACCTAAAATAAAAATATAAAATAAAATAAAATAAAACCTAAACTAAAACCTAAACTAAACCTTCACTAAAACATGATAAATAAAAATAAAACTAAACTAAATAAAATAAATAAAACCTAAACTAAACCTAAAATTAAATAAACCTAAAAATAAAACATATATAAAATAAAAAACTAAATGTAAAAATAAAATAAACTTAAAATAAAATAAAATAAAACCTAAACCTAAAAGATATGAAATAAATAAAATAAAACTAAAACCACAAAAAAATCAAGCTTAAATAAAATAAAATAAAATAAAACAGAGCTAAACTAAAATAAACTAAACAAAAAAAATAAATAAAGCTAAACCTAAACTATAATAAAGACCTAAAACCTAAATCAAAAAAATAAAATAAAGACCTAAACCTAAAAAAAATAAAATAAAACATAAACCTAAAAATAAATTAAAAGAAACATAAACATAAACCTAAACTAAAAAATAAACTAAAATAAAACTAAACTAAAATAAACCTAATAAATAAACTAAACTAAATAAAATATAAAACTAAATAAAAATAAATAAATAAAAATAAACTAAATAAACTAAACTGGGTTTTTAATTAAATAAAACCCCAAAATAACCCCAAAACCCTAATTCAAATCTTACCTACCACTAAAACCCTAAACCCTACTAAGGCCACCATAAACCCTAAACTAGCCCAACTAAAAATAACTAGGCCCTCACAAACCCTGAGCCCTAACTAGAGCCTACAACCTAAACCCCCCAGACCCTAGGCTATACCCTAATCACTGAATCCTTGAGCCTAAAATCTAAAAAATAACCTTAAATAAAACATAAAACTAAACCTAAAATAAATTAAAAATAAAATAAAATAAAACCTAAATTAAAACTAAAACTTAAAATAAAAATAAATAAATAAACTAAATTAATAAGCTAAACTAAAAAAAATAAGATAAACCTAGATAAAAAAAATAAAACTAAATGTAAAATAAAACTAAAATAAACCTAAAATGAACCTAAAATAAGATAAAATAAACTAAATAAAAAAACATAAACCTAAAAATAAACTTAAAATAAAATCTAAAAATAAAAAATAAATCTTAAACCATAAACTAAAAAACCTAAACCTAAACTAAAATATACTAAACCAAATAAATAAAACCTAAAAATACTAAACTAAAAATTAAAATAAACTAAAGTAAACCTAAACCCTAAAAATAAAAAAAAAATAAACCAAAAATAAAACCTAAACCTAAACCTAAGAAAATAAAATCAAACCCAAACTAAACCTAAAAAAAAAAAAAAATAAACCAAATAAAATAAAACAAAAATAAACTTAAAAGAAACTAATAAAACCTAAAAAACTAAAATAAATAAAATCTAAAATAAAATAAACTAAACTAAAAACAAAATTAAAATAAACATAAATAAAATAAAAATAAAATAAATTAAAATAAATAAAGTAAACTAAATAAAATAAATAAACATAAACACTTTGTAATTTTTTAAAATAAAATAAAAAAACCACTAACACTAAACCCTAAACCCTAACAAAATAAACTAAAAAATAATTTAAACCTATCGGTTTACTAATTTAAAATAAACCTAAACTAAAACTCAATAAACTAAAACCTAAATAAAACCCTAAACTCTAAAAATAAAAATAAAAATAAAATAAAATAAATAAATAAAACCCCAAACCCTAAACCACAAACCCTAAAACCCTTATTCCTAAGCCTAAACCCTAAACCCTAAAAACCTAACATAAATGCTAAAACCCTAAAACCCTAAACCATAATCCTAAACCTAAACCTAAAACCTAAAAGATAAAAAATAAAACTCAACTAAATAACTAAACTTAAAAATAAATAAATAATAAACTAAAATAAATACCTAAAATAAACAAACTAAACTAAATAAAATAAAATAAACTAAATAAATAAAATGGGCACCCAAGTAAACTAAATAAACCTACTGTGGGTTTGCTTGATTAAAAAAGATCCTAAGAGATCATACCCTAGGCCATGAGCCCTAGGCCCTACCTAGCCACTTGACCTACAGGCTACCTCAGGCCATGGGCCCAAGGAAACTGAGCTGAGCCACAGGCCCTGGGCCACAGCCCTAGGCCTAGGCTAAAACCCTGACCTGAGCCCTACTGAGCCTTAACCCTGGGCCCTGGGCCACTGAGCCTGTTAATAAGCACTGACCTACCAGGGCTAACCCAAATCTAGGCCCAGGCCTAACCTGATCTGCCTGGGCTGATAAACCCTGGGCCCTAGGCCACTAAATAAGATAAAAAAAGGCTGCCTGTTTGGTTGGTTTAAATAATGAGCTAAGGCACGGACAGGCCTAAACTGGGCCCTATCAAGGCCACTGACCTGGGCTGACCCAGATGACAGGCCCTGGGCCTGGCCCTGACCACAAGACCCAGGCTGGGACCACAGGCCTGGGCCACCCTGGGCCCTGAGCCACTGGGCCACAAAGGCTGAGCCACCAAACCTGGGCTCACTGACCTACTAACCTGACCCTGGGCCTTCCACCCCCCCAGCCCTGGGCCTTCCCTAAACTTCTTGACCAAAACTTATAAATAAATAAGCTCAACTATAAATAAATAAAATAAAATAAAAAACTAAACCTAAAATCTAAGTTTAAAATAATAAATTAAAATAAAAAAGATCAACTAAATAAATAAAAAATAAAATAAACCTAATAATAAAAAAAACCAATAAATAAAAAATAAAATAAAAATAAATTAAACCTGGTTAAAATAAAATAAAAAATAAATAAAATGTAAACAAAAAACCTAAAATAAATAAAAAATTAAAACCTAAAACCCTAAACTAAAAACATAAACCTAAAATAAAATAAAATAAACCTAAACTAAACTAAAATATATAAAGCCTAAACTAAAATAAATTAAATTAAACCTAAACTAAGCTAAATTAAAATAATAAAATGAACTAAAATAAACCTAAATCTAAACTAAAAATATAACCTAAAAATAAACCTAAAAAACCTAAAAAAATTAAAATAAAACAAAAAGATAAATCTAAAAAAAAATAAAACATAAACCTAAAAATAAAATAAAAAAAAAAACTTAAAAAATAAACATAATCATAAAACTAAACCTAAAAATAAACTAAAAAAACCCTAACCTATGTAAATAAACCTAAAAAATAAATAAACTAAATAAAATAGAAATAAAAATAAAATAAACTATAAAATGAAAATAAACTAAAATAAATAAATAAAATAAAACCTGCGTTTGCTTAATTTTTGTTTTTTTAAAAAAACCCTACCTAAACCTTAGCCAAAAGCCCTGAGCCATGAGCCCTACCCTACCCTAACCCTACCCTAGGCCCTAAACCCTGAGCCCTGATCCCTAGGCCAAACCCTGAGCCAGAACTGGCCACTAGAGGCCACAAATCCTGGCCACAATAAACTAGGCCACTGACTGACAGCCAAACCAGGAAACTAGCCCTGAGCCCTGGGCCCTAAAGGCCCTGAGCCTGAGGCTAAACTAGGCACTGGCCACTGGCCACAGGCCACTGATCTAAATAAATGAGCTTAGGCTTATTGTTTGCTTAATTAAAGGCCCTGAGCCCTAAAATCCTGCAGGCCACAAACCCTAATCCCTGAGCCTCGGCCTAAAGAGCTTGGACCCTGGCTTGAGGCCACAGGCCCTAGGCCTGGGCACTGAGCCCAGGCCCTGATCACAGGCCTGATCTGGCCCCAGGCTCTGTGCCTAGGCTGGGACTGGGTCCTGGGCCTGCGGCCTACTAGGCCACACTGACTGGGCCACAAAGCCAAGGCCTGACTAGGCTAAATACTTAAATATAAAGGCTTACCTGGATGATTAAATAAAGATAAAATAAAACCTAAGCCTCACTAAAAATAATAATATAAAAAAAACTACTAAAAATAAATAAACCTAAAAATAATAAAATAAATAAATAAATAAATAAATAATAAATACTTAAAACCTAAAATTAAATAAAATAAATAAAATAAAATAAACCTAAACCTAAAGTAAAAAAAAATAAAAATAAAGAACTAAAATAAATTAAACCTAAACCAAAAATAAAATAAATAAAATAAAATAAAGCTAAAAAATAAAACTTAAAATAAACCTAAAATAAAATTCAACCTAAACCTAAAAAATAAAATAAAAATATAAACCTAAACTAAAATAAAATAAAATATAAACCTAAAAAAAAATAAAATAAGAATAAAACTCAAAATTAATAACCCTAAATAAAAAAAATGAACTAAAATAAAAAACCTAAACTAAAATAAATAAACCTAAAAATAAACTAAACTAAATAAAAATAAAAAATTAACATAAATAAAAATAAAATAAACTAAATAAACTAAATAAACCTAAACCTATCAGTTTACTTAATTTTTTTTAAAAGAAAAACCTAAACCTAAAAAACCTAAACCCTAAACCTACTGACCCCAAACCTTAAACCTTAATATCTAAAACCTTAAGACTTAAACCTAAACCCTAAACCTAATCCTAAACCCTAAACCTAAATGCATAAACCTTAAAATGCTAAACCTAAATCATAAACCTTACACCTAAAACCTAAACCCTAAACCTAACAAAACCACAAACCCTACCCAACAAAACCCTAAAAACTTAAAGTAACTAAATAAATTAAAAAAATAAACCTAAACCTTAAGCAATAGACATAACCTTGATGGCAAGAACATCAATCAAATTGGCTCAGTTTAGATCTAGCGAGAAGGAGGAGGTGAAGGTGGAGGTGTGAATTATCTGATGGTGGTGGGGAGCGGAGGTCTTGAGTGGATATGGAGGTGGTGCTCTAAGCAGAACTGGTTATGGAGGTGATAGAAGCGATGGAGGGTATAGCCATGGTGGTGGCGGAGGGAGAGATCGGGGATATGATGATCCCGCTACTCGAGAGGTCGGGGTTGTTTGGATGAGGCTGAGAAAATGAAGAATCGATGATCTGCTTATGGAACTATGTATTTATATTAAGATAATCTAGTTATCTAGGGTCTTTGATTTCTATCGTGTTCATTTTGATCAATGTCATGTGTCTTAGAGAACTTGATGAGTTGCTTGGTTGATGAAATTGAAAAGAAGAAATGTTGAATATGAATTTGTTATCTATTAAAAAAACCAAAATCCCTAAACCCTAAACTAAAACTTGAACCCTAGACTTAAAACTTAAACCCTAAACCCTAAAAACCCTAAATTCTAAACCCTAAACCCTAAAACCCTAAACCCTAAACCCTAAATCCAAAATCTAAACCCTAAATCATAAACCCTAAAACCACCCAAACCACTTAAACCTAAACCCTAAACCACAAAAGCTAAAAGCTAATCCTAAACTAAAATAAACCCAAAATAAAAAATAAAAAACAACAAAAATAAAATAAACAATAAAAAATAAAAACCTAAACTAAAACCTAAACCTAAATAAACATAAAAATAAACCTAAACCTAAAATAAACTAAAATAGATAAAAATTATAATAAAAGAAATAAATTCAAACCTAAACTAAAGTAAAAAATAAAAAACCTAAATAAAATAAAAGCTAAACTTAGAATAAATATTAAATAAAATAAAAATAAAACAAAATAAAAATTAAATAAAAACCTAAACCTAAAAATAAATAAAAAATAAAACTTAAACCTTAGACCTAAAATATACTAAACCTAAACTTAAACCAAAACCCTAAATAAAATAAAATAAACTAAAAATAAAACTAAACTAAACTAATAAAAGAAAACCTAAAAATAAACCTAAAATAAAAACCTAAAATAAAAAACCTAAACTCTAAACCCTAAAACTAACCCTAAACCCTAAACCCTAATCCCTAAAAACCCTAAACCCTAAAGTCTAAACACTAAATCCTAAACCCTAAACACTAACCCTAAACCCTAAACCCCAAAACCCTAAAGCCTTAAGCTGTAAACCCTAAGCCCTAAACACAAAAAATCTAAACACCTAAACCTAAACTAAATAAAACCTAATAATTACAAAAATAAAAATACCTAAACCTAAATATAATAAGAAAATAAAACAAAATAAAAGCCTAAACCCAAAAATAAAATAAAAATAAACTAAAATATAATAAATAAAACACTAATCTAAACTAAAATAAAATTAAATGTAAAAACCTAAATAAAATAATAAAATAAAAACAAAATTCAAAAATAAATAAAACTCTAAAATAAAACCTAAAATGTAAAAAATTAGGCACAAACTAAAAGCTAAAAACCTAAACCCTAAAATAAAAAAATAAAAAGGAAAATAAAATCAACTAAACTGAAGCTAATAATTAAATAAAATTAATAAAACCTGAAGCCTAAAGCCAAAATAAACTGAAGCCTAAACTGAACTAAATAAAATAATGGAATTAAAAATAAACTGAAACAACTAAATATAAGGCTTAAAATAAAACTAAAATAAGACCTAAAACCTAGGCCTATAAAATAAAAGAAAATGAACCTAAAGCTAATCAAATAAAATAAAATAAAAAAATGCACTTGAGAATGAAACTAAGATAAAAGGCCTAGGCTAAAGATGAAAGGCACAAATAGATAAATTAAACTAAAATAAAAGAATCATCGTATATCATAATTGTTTGGCATGCATGTTATGAATGGACATTTCCTCATGTCGTAACTACGTATGCAACAACAAATAATAATATTGTTATGTACATTTTAAATTCTTTTAGTTTTTTTGATATCATCACCAATCGATCCTACTAGCATTATTTATAAAATGTTGATTTAGATAATGAAATGGTGGAATTTGGACAAATTCATAATAGCTAGAGCATGGCATCATAATATATTATTTTAATTTAAAATATGTAAGTGATACGATTCAAATATATAGTTTTTTATTATTTAGACTAATTTTATAATTTTTTATCTTAAGCAACCCTTATGATGTGATATGCAATATAATATAATAAAATATGTTATTTTGTATTATAATATAGGATGCCATAACATAAAGTAGCATCATGCATTATAACATACTATTGTATTACTACTTATTGTTTAGCAAATTTTAGTTTATTATAGTATGATGTAGTATAGTTTGTACAAGTATAATTCATAAAAATCTTGATTTATATCTTTGAGATGATGGGATTTACTTAAGGTAAACTTAGGAACATCATTAAGAGATAGTGTAGCATCATGCATTATAACATACTATTGTGTATTACTACTTATTGTTTAGCATATTTTTAGTTTATTGTAATATGATGTAGTAAAGTTTGTATAATTCATTAAAATCTGATTTATACACTAAGATGATGGGTTTGGCCAAACTTAAGGAACATCATTAGGGTTGTGCTATGGTGTGTCATTTAATCAAAAGAATGGAATTTTGCATCCAAAATAAATGTTCATTTTCAACCAAATTTTATTAAATTTTGCTTAAAAGTGATTCATTTTAAGGTGTAATGTAAGATAATATATTATATGAAAGCATATTATATTATAATTTACATAAGAATATAACTTCACATATATATGAATGTGGTGGCATGTTACTAAATGTTATTGTACATTTTAGTATATTTTACATTTTCATAATATATTGGGTCAAAACTCATAAAAATGTTAATTTGAAGGTTAAGATGGAAGAATTTATTGGCATACATGGCACACACCAAGATTATGCTATTTTGCACCATTTCTATGAGAAAAATAATAATTTTACATCCAAAATGAACATTATTCATATTTTTAGAAAATTTTATTATTTGTTCCTTTTAAGTGATTATAATGAGGTGTAATGTTAGACAATATATTATATTATAGCAAATAATAATATAACATAATATATTATAATATAATACAGTGTGTTAATTCACACTATGATATGTTTAGCATGATATTGTATAGTTAGTTTGAGCTTGCACCATCACAAATCATAAAATGTTGATTACAATATTAAGATGATGTAATTTGAATGAATACATTATTAGGCTTTTGGTTGAAGTATTAAAGGTGTGCATAAGAGAAGAAATAAGATTTGATGAGAATTACATGTTAAGGACATGAATAGAGATCTGCTAGGGGATCTCACATGCATTGGACATGACATGTGAGGGGTCTATGTCGAGGGCATAGAAGAATAAAATCTGCTAGGGATAAGGTTTGAATTTGATTTAATTATATGATTTATGGAAAGAAGATCCATTGGGGATAAGAATCTATAATCCTCCAAGGATTAAGGTCAAGTTAACTTTAATTTTTTTGTTTTAATTGAAGTGGGCATATCACTAGAGATATGGGCTTGAGTCTCACAGGGGATGGGTATATGAACCTTGGTCTATCCAGGGATTAGAGTTTGGGGATTTGATTTCCATTAGATTTGGATTTGCTATCTTTTTTGGGTAAGATTTGATTTGTTTGCTTAACTTGTTATATATAATTTGGGGCTCCATTGGAAAAAATTGGATGATTTAACTCCAGAAAATCGATTTAATTTCATTTGAGTTCTGTATAGACCAAGTGTCGGTGTATGGATGGAGAGAAGGAGCTATATACCTACCAGTTTACAAATCAAAGGGATAGCCGATTGTAGGAGTTAGCCAACCTAAGGGGTTGCCTTTCATTGTGCAATAGCTAGTAGACTTACATCTCTAAAGTGATGAACAAACTGGGGTGACACTTGGATGCACAATATATTGAACATGACCTAGGGTGACTTAATTTTATGTTATTTGATATGGTTTGTTTGGTTTAGTTTGATTTCAAATTGAGGGCATATCTGCTGAAGATGTGAGCTTGGTCAAATTTGATAGATTTAATTTTTTGGCCATGTCGATGTGCGATGGACCCATTAAGATGGGACTTTATTGAACTTGTACTATCTTAGCTTTACAAATCCAAAAGGATAGTCGCTCACGGCGAGCTAGCCTAAGTGGTTGCCTTTGATTGCATGCTAAGAAGAAGCGTGCGACTTACATTTTCTAAAGTAGGGAACAATGGGGTGACGTTGGTAATAAATGAACTTTAAGGCGTACTATTGAGTGGATGTTGTTGGGGACTTATATTAACTCAAGAGTAGTTAGATGATTCCTATAAGGAGTTTAGCTGACATTGCCCTAAAGATAGGATACTTACTTGGGAAAAGGTACTACTATGGCTGTCCTCCTAATCCACAATTGAATGTATATTTTATTTATGTCTTTTTGTGGACTCTATTGGTGTGCAAGGGACCACTCTGAGAAGGGGCTATGTCGGCCTTGACTTGTCACAGATTTACTAGACCAAGGGAGAATCTGTACGTCCATAAGAAAGATTCTTGAACCATAGGGTTGGGCACTATGAAATGGAAATTGTCCAATCTGATAGTAACCAGGGTAGTGTCTAAATGGGGTCACAAAGGACATGATTCAAATATAGTGCCCATAGGGGAGGTCGCTAGGGTGTTATCCACGGAAAAGGAAGCCTATAGGTGTACGGTGGCCAACTCAAAGAGAAACCGTAGCAAACTTACATCTTCCACTAGTGGTGTATCCTAAGGTGTGAGAACCAATCAACCTAAGGTGTATCCATCACCATATTGAAAACCAACCAACCTAAGGTGCGGGTGCAATGATCAATTTGGAAATAAAGCATGTAGGAAGCTTCAACTTTCCGCATCCGCCGGATAGTTTATTGTCGGAGGGATCTGACTAGGCTAAGGTGGCGAAGGAAGGACTTGGAAAGCAATCGGAAAGAGCCACTGGGTACTTATCCTAAACCTTAAATACTCAACCCGGGTCGATGAAGGCTAATCCAAGAAGAGAGCATAGCAAACTCACATCCTCTTAAACGAAGCCAACATGAGGTAGCTTACCAGCCACACAGTAAGGCCTACCAAACTAACAAGGTGCTTGTTGGTGTGCAGTGGCCAAGTAAAGAAGAAGTGTAGTAGAGTTACAACCTCCAAAGCAAGAAGACCACTGGGGTGACACACTAGTAGGGTAGCATGTCGGGCCCTAGAAGCACTAAGTGAGTCCCACTAGGGGCATTATCTCAACTCAGAGTAGCTCAAGATAAAAGAAATGTGTTTATTTTATATGTTTGTGTGTATTTTATGTTTTTGTTGTGTCGATGAAGGATATGATGCTTCCCAAGTTCGTTACACGTACCCTAAACACATCATGGTGGATTTGCAAATAATAATACTTTCAACATGGAAGAGATCAAATTTGAAATGGAATTTTCATTGTTGATAATTATTTTGAAACATGATTTATAACATCTATTTAAGTAGAGCCCATTGATTAAAAGAATTGGGCACTCTCCCTTATGATTAATAAGATGATAAGATCCTCTTTGGTAGGCTTTCTCTATGGCAAAAGGAACTTCCCAAGTGGGTTCAAATGTACCTCCCATCTTACAATGGGAAATAATCAGTCTCCTTAGAACTAATATAAGCTCTCCTACTTGAAAAGCCCTAAGATGTACCTACTTATTGTGAGTTTGAATCACTTTAACTTTGCACAACTCGAGGTTTTGGCATTCCTGTAGGCATCTCTCCTCCAAACTTTTGAGCTCTTCAAACCGCAACATGGTGTTCTACTTTATTATGATCTTGCTACACACAACTATCCTTAGTCATGGGAGTTGGACTTCTAATGGTAAAGCGGCTTCGGACCCATACACTAAGGAGAAAGGAGTATATTGAGTTTTAGATGAAGTTTTATTGAGTGTCTTCTTTAGTATTGAGTGTCTTCTTTAGTATTTAGATGAAGTTTTATTGAAGGCTTCTACTAAGCTATTTTCTCTTGGGTAGTTTATGGTAGAATATCTCCAACCTATGGTGTGTCTCTGGGCAAAGTTGTTGATCTCGGTGCTCTTGGATGTAGTCCCATTATTAGATATAATTCGTTGTGGCACTTCAAACATATATACGATATGGTTCCTAAAAAATTGGATTACATGCTGAGCCATGACTTTTCTGAGTGAAATCACCTTCGCCCATTTGGAAAAGTAGTCAGTAGTAGCTAAGATGAACCAATGACCCTTAGAAGAAGGATGATCTATCAAACCCACTATGTCGGTACCCAAACACTTGAATGGCCATGAGACTAATGTAAGATGTAGAATGTTGGGTGGTTGGTGTAGGACTAGATCGTGTATTTGACATTGGTGGCATTGCCTAGTCATATCCATGAAATCTTTGATCATCGACAGCCAGTAGTATCCTAATATCTCGATCTTGGCTTTCATCTCTCTGGTTGGATTGGTTATCTCCATAATCACAGTGTTCCTCGGTGATGATCTTGCAAGCTTTGTGCTTGTCTAAACAACGTAACCACACATCGTCGAAGGACCCCCGGTACAAGACACCATCCATAAGAGTGTAGGAAAGTGCTCTCTACTTCATCTAATTGGCTTGAGACTTCTCTTGAGGTAGTTTGCTTTTATTTATGTAATCCATGAATGGTTTCCTCCAATCTAACTTTTCAACTTTCTTAGCAATGGCAACCTCAAGTACATTTTGATGAGTTCAATATTAATAAAGGATAAGACTTGTCTATTTTTGACCTTTATTGATATGGACTCATACTCAAGATATGCCAACTTCTTGGCAAGCTTGGGTAAAGCATATGCTACGATGTTCTCTCCTCGAAGAATCCTATAAATGGTAACCTCTAGGATTTGGGTTAAGAACTCCATGGCGTACTTATGGTAGTGATGGAGCTTTGACTTTATAACCTTAAGGACCCATGATTTGGTTGATAACTAGTGAGAATCCATGAAGATGTTGAAATTGGCTTAGCATAACTAACTCAGGCGCAATTAGAGCCTCATATTTGGCTTTTTATTGGTGCAAGGATTGGACGGATGATTTGAGAATCTCATCACATCGGTGGTATGAGTTAAGAATTGTTCTACCCGCCTTTCTTAGAATAGTAGATTATGGTTCTTCTTTGTTAAGAAATCCATTAGTGAATTATCCTTTCATGAGTGGGGGGGTACAAAGTGTCAAATGGTGAGGGATAATGAACCGTAGTGCAATGGTTGAAAAGCATCGGTCGTGTCATGAGATATAATAGTGGATTGATCCTAGATTAAGTTCACTTTATGAGAAAGCATGTAGTGTTGTAGCTTTTGGGATGCAAAATTAAAGCTAGGCAATACTTCTTAATGGGTGGATAATTAGCTTGAGAGATTAGATGATGAGGGTAAAGTGTGTTTTCCTTTCCTTCATCATTGACTTGGGCCAACAAAGCACCAAGGGTCATCTAACACAAGTGTAAAGTATGAGCGGCTTGGGATAGGGGTTTAGAATTAGCGGTGTCATCAAGTAATGCTTGATTTCTTTGAAGGCATGCTCACACTTATCATTCAGTTGAACTTGGCATCCTTTTGATAAGTCTTGAGAATGGTGACATCTTCCTGATAGGTATGATATAAAGTATCTTAGATATGCCAACCACCCTTCGAATGATTTGGGTTGAGTTAATCTTTTAGGGTGCCATTTTTAATATCATAGATCTTCTCGGATGATTTTAATTCCTAATGTCGATAACAAAAAGAATTTCCCGAAGCCACTCAGAATGCACACTTTGGGGGTTCATTTTGAGGTTAAATTATCTTAACTATTCAAAAACTCTCAAGTCAAAAGATGGTCTTCCTTTTCTCTACTTTTGACCATGAGATCATCGACATAGCACTTGACTTGATGATGAATAAGTTCATCAAGATTGAGTCATAGCCCATTGGTATGTAGCACTGACATTTTAAGGCTAAAAGGCATGACCTTATAGCAAAAGATTCTGATCGGGGTTCTAAAAGTAGTGTTGCTTTCATCTTCAAGGGCCATCTTTATTTGGTTATATCTAGATGAGCCATCCATGAAAAGAAGGCGCATGAGATGAGGCAATGTCCACCATCATCCTCAGGGTGGTAGAAATTCATCTTTTGGACATGCCTTATTTAAATTCCTCAAATCAAGCATATGTGAATTTGGCCATTCTTTTCTTAATTGGGATGGCTAACCGGGTATTTTTCTTCCGATGAAAACATAGATTAGTTTCTTTACTTTAGAAATGAACTATTATTTTATGTCTAATCACATGTGTCAAGGAGCTTGCTTGATAGGGTTAACAGTAGGCTCTATTGGTAGTTTATGGACCACTACATCAGGAGCCAATTCTGGCATCTCTTCATAACTCAATGCAAAGTAGCTCTTAAACTCGGTCAATAGCTAACTAAGTCATTGGTTTCAATTTCATTCAAAAGAACTGTATATCGATCATGGATCTTCTTGATTCTAAGTTGATTCCTTGAGCTCGTTGATGGTTGACTTGATCACTTCTTCAAATTATGGCGGTGCATCTTTGACTTCAAAATCATCTAGATCATCTAAATTTTCTAAGCTCCTCATATGAGTTAATGTGATTTGAAAAGAACCTATCAAATTCAAATGATTGGTGATGACTAGCGGTAATCATCATCATTATTGGACCACATCTGAAACCTAGTCCTAGTCTTGATTGAGAGCTTTTGCATTTGTTCTTCATATTCTTTTGAAGTAGTCGGACTTGTGCTGACCAAG
>JAKCPB010000337.1:0-67098 GCA_021442155.1 Cymbidium sinense | reverse complement strand
ACTAAACTAATAAATTAATGAATAAAATAATAAATGACTAAACACTAATAATAAACTAAACTCTCTACTAATAAAACCAAAACTAAACTAAATAACTAAATAATATATAAGCTAATAACTAATAACTAACTAATAAATAATAATAATAAATAGTAATAACATAATAATAACTAACTAATAAAACTAAAATAACTAACTAATAACTAAATAATAAAACTAAACTAAACTGATAATAATAACTAAACCAATAACTAATAAATAATAACTAAAACTAATAACTAAACTAATACCTAATAACTAATAACTAATAATAATAATAATAAACAAATAATAAACCTAATAAAAACTAATAAAATAAAATAACTAATAATAAACTAATAATATTAATTAACTCATAAATAACTAAATAATTAATAAAAACTCATAATAATAAACCTAAAAAACTAATAAACTAACTAAAATAAATAAACTAAACTTACTATAATAACTAATAAAACAAACTAAAACTAACAAACTAAAACCTAATAAACTAATAATAACTAATAACTAATAACTAAACCTAATAACTAATAACTAAAAAAGAAAACTAATAAACTAACTAAATAGACTAATAAAACTAATAAAACTAAACTAATAACTAATAATAACTAATAATAATAATAGTAAATAACTAATAATAATAATAACTAAATAAATAACTAATAACTAACTAAAATAATAACTAATAAAACTAATATTAACTAACTAATAAACTAATAAAACTAACAACTAATAACTAACAAAAAAAAACTAAACTAATACTAGTAATAAACCTAATAAGCTAAATTAATAACTAAAACTAATAATAATAAACTGATAAATAACTAATAAACTAAACTAACTAAATAAAACTAAAAAACTAAAAAAACTAATAACTAATAAACTAAAAACTAAAAACTAAATAACTAATAAAATTAATAAATTAACTAACTAATAACTTATAAACTAAATAAACTAATAATTAACTAACTAATAACTAATAAATTAATAACTATAATGTAATAATTAATAATAATAATAACTAACAAAACTAAATAACTAAAGTAAATAATAACTAAACTAATAACCTAAAATAAAAACTAGAAGTAACTAATAACTAATAAATAATTAACTAAATAACTAATAATAAAATAATTAAAACTAACTAACTAAACTAATAAAACTAACTAAAAACTAATAACTAACTAAAACTAATAAAAAAAAACTAAATAATAAAACTAACTAAAACTAACTAATTAATAATTAAATAACTAATAACTAAACCTATTAAAATTAATAAACTAATAACTAACTAATAAACCAATAATAATAAAAATAACTAACTAATAATAATAACTAATAATAACTAACTAAAAATAACTAATAAATAACTAATAAAAAAATAACTAAACTAATAATAATAACTAATAAAATAATAAACTAATAACTAATCAATCATAAACTAATTAAACTAAACTAAAACTAACTAACTAATAAACTAATAAACTAACTAGCTAATATAACTAACTAATAACTAATAATAATAACTAAACTAACTAAAAATAATATTGACTAACTAATAACTAACTAATAATTATAAACTAATAACTAATAATAACTATACTAAACTAATAACTAATAACTAATAACTAATAAAACTTAAATAACTAACTAAAACTAAACCTAAAACTAATAAAACTAATAACTAAATAATTAATTAGTAATAACTAAAAACTAAACTAATAAATAAATTAACTAATAACAAATAAACTAAAACCTAAATAACCAATAATCTAAAACTAATAAACTAAATAACTAAATAATAACTAACTGAACCTAGCAACTTAAACCTAATAAAATAATAACTAAAACTAATAAAACTAATAACTAACTAAACTAAAAACTAAACTAGTAAAACTAATTAATAACTAAAACTAATAACTAAGAAAAAATAACTAACTAACTAATAAAAATAACTAATAAAACTAATAATAATAAACTAATAAACTAAAAACTAAATAACCTAGTAAAACTAACTAAATTAAACTAAAAAAACTAATAAATAATAAACTAAGAAATAAATAACTAAACTAATAACTAATAAATAATAAAACTAATAACTAAAACTAATTAAACTAACTAATAAATAACTAAGAAACAAATAACTAAACTAATTAAAATTAACTAAACTAATAATAGCTAACTAAAAACTAAATAAACTAGACTAAACTAATAATAACAAATAATAACTAATATTAAAACTAAACTAATAATTAATAAACTAATAACTAAATAAATTAAACCTGATAACTAATAAAAACTAATAAAACTAATAATAACTAACTAATAATAAAACTAATTAACTAAATAATAACTAATAAACTAATAATAAACTAATAAACTAAAACTAATAACTAAACCTAATAACTAAGAAAACTAACTAACTAATAGTTAAAAACTAATAAACTAATAACCAAATAGTAAACTAACTAACTAATAAACTAATAATTAAATAACTAATAACTAATAAAACCTAATAAACTAAATAATAAAAATAATAAATAACTAAATAAATAGCTAAATAAATAACTAACTAAAATTAATAACTAATAACTAAAACTAATAGCTAAAGCTAAATAAAACCTAATAAATAAACTAATAAAACTAATAACTAAAACTAATAAAATTGAAAAACTACTAAATAACTAACTAATAAAAATTGATAATAAATAATAACTAATAACTAAAATAATGACTAAAAAACTAAATAGAATAAAACTAATAACTAAATAACTAGTAATAATAATATCTAACTAACTAATAAAATAAACTAATAAAAAACTAACTAAAATTAACAAATAATAACTAATAACTAAAACTAAATTAGCAAACTAAAAACTAATAATTAATAAACTAATAACTAACAAACAACTAATCTAATAATAACTAAAAACCAAAACTAATAATAACTAAATAATAACTAATAAAATTAATAATAATAAAGTAATAACTAAATAATAATAATAACTAAAACTAACTAAATAATAAACTAAAAACTAACTTAAAACTAACTAATAACTAACTAATAACTAATAAATTAAAACCTAATAAATAAACCTATAAAACTAATAAAATTAATAATAACTAATAACTAATAAATAATAAATAATAACTAACTAAAACTAATAATAAAACTAATAACTAACTAATAATTAATGAATACAAAAAATAATAATAAATAACTAACAAATAATAATAACTAACTAATAATAAAACTAATAACAAATAAACCTAATAATAACTAAACTAAAAACTAACTAATAATGACTAAACTAATAACTAATAAAAGCTAAAAAAATCTTAAAAACTAATTAGCTAATAACTAATAAATAGTAACTAATATATAATAATAAAAGAACTAGTTAACTAATAAACTAACCTAAAACTAATAACAACTAATAATAAAAACTATAATAACAAACTAATAAAAAATAACTAAAACTAATAGTAATAATAACTAATAATAACAAATAAAAACTAATAGTAACTGATAACTAATAAACTAATAATAATAACTAACTAATAATAAAACTAATAAAACTAATAACTAAAATTACTAATAAACTAAACTAAATAACTAACTAATAATAACTAAACTAATAAATTAATATACTAATAACTAAATAAAAAATTAAACTAATAAACTAATTAACTAATAAATAATTAACTAATAATTAAAACTACCTAACTAATAATAACTAATATCTAAAAACTAATAACTAATAATAACTAATAACTAAAAAAACTAAAAAACTAACTAATAATAAACTAAATAACTAATAACTAAACTAATAAAACTAAACTAGTAATTAATAACTAAAACTAATAAATTGATGAATAAACTAAAAAGTAAATAACTAAGCTAATAAACTAATAACTAACTAAATATTAAAAACTAATAACAAATAATAAACTAAAAAACTAACTAATAGAACTAACTAACTAAATAACTAACTAATAACTAATAAATAACTAATAATAACTAAACTAATAACTAACTAAACTAATAACTAATAATAAAAATAAAGTAATAACTAACTAATAAAACTTAAAATAAATTAATAAAAAACTAATAATAACTAACAACTAAAAAAAGCTAACTAAAAAATTAATAACTAATAATAAATAACCTAAAGTAATAATAATAATAATAAACTAACTAATAAAAATAACTAAACTAATAAAACTAATAACTAATAACTAATAAACTAACTTACTAATAATAACTAATAAATAATACTAATAATAATAATAAAACAAACTAATAACTAATAAGAAACTAGCTAATAATAACTAACTAATAATTAAATAATAAGTAACTAACTAATAATAACTAACTAAACTTAAACTAATAAATATAACTAAAAACTACCTAACTAATTAATAATAAGTAATAATAATAAACTAATAAAACTAAACTAAACTAATAATAATAAACTAATAACTAATACTAATAACTAAATAACTAATAATAATTAAACTAATAACTAAACTAATAACTAATAAAAATTTATAACTAAAACAAACTAAATACTAACCTAAATAACTAAACTAATAATAACTAATAACTAAAAATTGAATAAATAACTAATAAAAACTTAAATAACTAAAACTATATAAAAACTAATAAACTAATAATAATAACTAAAAATTAATAGCTAAATAACTAATAATAAAACTAATAATAAATAATAACTAATAACTAATAAAACTAAAAACTAATAACCTAATAATATTAATAACTAACTAATAATAACTAAACTAAACCTAATAAAAACTAAAAAATAATAAAACTAAAACTAAATAATAATAAACTAACTAACTAATAAAACTAAACTAATAAACTAATACACTAATAAAATTAAATAAACTAACTAATAATAACTAATAAATAACTAAACTAATAAAAACTAACTAACTAATAACTAAATAATAAATTAATAACTAAACTAACTAATAACTAATAATAAAAATTAAAATAAATAATAATAATAATATAAACAAATAAACTAAATAAGTAATAAATAATAACTTAAATAACTAATAAACTAATAAAACTAACTAAATTGATAACTAATAAACACTAACTAAAACTAAAACTAACTAATAAAACTAACTAACTAATAAATAACTAACTAATAATAATAACTAAATAAATAACTAAACTAATAACTAAGTAATAACTAAACTAATAAAACTAATAACTATTAATAATAAACTAATAATAACTAAACTAATAATAATAAACTAATAAAACTAATAATTAACTAATAACTAAACCTAAACCTAAACCTAATAATAACTAAAACTAATAATTAATAAAAACTAAATAAACTAACTAACTAATAACTAATAATCACTAAATAACTAATAGAAATAAACTAATAATAAATAACAAATTAATAAGTAATTATAATAAACTAAATAAACTAATAACTAATAATTGGTAAAACTAATAACTAATAACTAATAAGTATCTAAAAAACTTAACTAATAAATTAATAAATAAAAAAAACTAAACTAACTAACTAACTTATAAAAACTAATAATAAACCTAATAAACTAATAATTAAACTAATAACTAATAACTAATAAACTAAACTAACAAATAACTAATAATAATAA
This sequence comes from Cymbidium sinense, assembly GCA_021442155.1. Taxonomy (NCBI): domain Eukaryota; kingdom Viridiplantae; phylum Streptophyta; class Magnoliopsida; order Asparagales; family Orchidaceae; genus Cymbidium; species Cymbidium sinense. The sequence goes on along the minus strand of JAKCPB010000337.1, from coordinate 61,395 downwards.
AGTAATAAACTAATAACTAATAATAATAACTAGATATAATAACTAAAACTAATAATAACTAAATAATAAATAATAATAAACTAATAAAACTAAAAAACTAATTAACTAATAAACTAATAATTAAATAATAACTAAACTAATAATAATAATAATAATAATAATAATAATAATAATAATAATAATAACAAAACTAAAACTAGCTAACTAATAAATAACTAATAATTAAACTAAATAACTAAACTAATAACCTAAAAACTAATAACTAAAACTAATAACTACAACCAATAAACTAATAACCAATAAAATAATAAAACCAAATAATAACTAAAACTAACTAATAACTAAAAAAACCTAATTATATAAACTAATAATAAACTAAAAAACTAATAACTAAATAAAAACCAAAAAATTAATAAAACTAACTAAACTAATAAACTAATAATAATAAAAATAAACTAAACTAACTAACTAATGCAATAACTAATAATAACTAATAATAATAAACTAAATAACTAAACTAATAAATGATAAAACTAATTAAACTAACTAATAATAAAACCTAAAAAACTAATAAACTAATAAACTAATAATAATAATAATTAGACTAAATAATTAATAAAACTAATAAAAATAATAATAACTAACTAACTAAACTAATAAAACTAACTAACTAACAAATAATAAACTAATAAACTAAATAGCAAAATCATAATAAAATAATTAACTAAAACTAATAATTAAACTAATAACTAATCATAATTAATAATTATAAATAACTAAGCTAATAAACTAAATAAAACTAAACTAATAACTAATAAAACTAAAACTAATAATTAATAATAATAAATAACCTAAATTGAATAACTAATAATAATAACTAAAAACTAATAAACTAATAACCTAATAAAATAACTAAACTAACTAAACTAAATAACTAACTAATAAAATAATAATAAAACTAATAAACTAATAATAACTAAACTAATAACTAATAATAATAACTACAACAACAACAACAACAACAAGCCTTTATCCCACTAAGTGGGGTCGGCTACATGAATACTTCATCTCCATTGTGTCCTATTATGTGTCAAATTCTCATTTAATTCAAGAATACTAAGGTCATTTTTTATACATCTTAACCAAGTCTTTTTAGGTCTACATCTACCTTTCTTAACATAAGGCAAATTTAATGTATCTACTCTCCTAACTGGGTCATCAGACGGCCGATACTTTATGTGGCCAAACCATCTAAGGTGACTCTCTCTAATCTTATCTTCCACTGGAGCTACTCTAACTTTTTCTCGAACATACTCATTTCGCATTTTATCTCTAAGAGTAAAGCCACTCATCCACCTGAGCATCCTCGTCTCTGTAACACTTAACTTAGTCTTATGCTTCTCTTTTATTGGCCAATATTCTACACCATAAGTCATTGCAGGTCTTACCACCATCTTATAAAATTTTCCCTTAAGTTTAAGTGAAATTTTTCTATCATACAACAGGCCAGATGCATTCCACAACTTCAACCATCCAACTTGAATTCTACTAATAACATCTCCATCTATTTCACCATCATTTGAACAATATAGTCTAAATATCTGAATCGCTCACTCTTATTAATGACTTGTTCACCTAATGTCACAACACTACCACTAGAACTTCTACAACTAAAATTACACTCCATATATTCAATTTTAGATCTACTTAAACGAAAACTTTTAGACTCTAATGTTGACCTCCATAATTCAAGTTTCTCTTGGCCTCCCTCTCTAGTCTTATCAACAAGAAGAATGTCATCAGCAAAAGGCAAACACCAAGGTACATCTTCCTATAAATGCCTAGTAAGAACATCCATAACTAAAGCATAAAAGATAAGGGCTTAAAGCTGATCCTTGATGTAATCCAACAGAAATAGGAAAATATTTTTTCAATCCTCTTTGTGTTTGGACACAAATAACAGCTCTAGTATACATATCCTTAATTACTTGAATAACTAATATTAACTCCTTTTAGTCTAGAACTCTCCAAAGAACATCTCTTGAAGCTTTATCAGAAGCTTTCTCTAAATCAATAAATATCATATGTAGATCCTCCTTACTTTCTCTATACTTCTCCATCAAACCTCTTAACAAATGTATAGCATCCATAGTAGATCTACCTGGCATGAAACCAAACTGATTGTGAGAAACTTTTGTATGACATCATAACCTATGCTCAATTACTCTCTCACATAATTTTAATGTGTGACACATTGTAACTAATAATAATAAATAATAACTAATAATAAAACTAAAACTAATAATAAACTAAAACTAATAAAATGAAACTAATAATAATAAAACTAAAACTAAGAACTAAATATCCAAAAAAAACTAACTTATAACTAATAAATATATTAACTAACTAATAACTAATAACCAAATAATAATAATAATAACTAAACTAATAACTAAACTAAAACTAATAAAACTAATAATAACCTAAACTAATAAAACTAATAATAATAAACTAATAACTAATAACTAATAAAACTAATAAACTAATAATAATAATAATAAACTAATAACTAAAATAATAATTAAACTAATAATTATAAAATTAAATAAATAAATAACCTAATAATTAATAATAACTAAACTAATAATAATAAATTAAAACCTAAAAACTAATAACTAATAATAATAATAATAAACTAACTACTAAAACTAAAACTAAATAAACTAATAACTAACTAATAAAACTAATTAATAAACTAAAACTAATAATAAAAATAAAACCTAAATGTAAACCAATAAAAAATAATAATTAGTAATAACTTATAACTAAAACTAATAATAAACTAATAATTAATAAAACTAATAACTAAACTAATCTAACTAAACTAAAACCTAAAACTAAAATAACTAAACTAAAATCTAAAACCAAAAATAACTAAACTAATAAATAAACCTGATAACAAAACCAATAACTAATAAAAACAACTAACTAATTAAAAAAACCAATAACTAATAATAATTAAATAGAACTAAACTAAAACTAATAGTAATAACTAAATTAATAACTACAATTAAACTAATAATTAACCAAAAAAACCAAAAAACCCAATAAAACTAAAAACTAATAGTAAAAATAACTAATAACTAATAAAAAATTAAGAATAATAAATAATAAATAATAAAACTAATAAACTAATAACTACTAAGTAAACTAACTAATAAATAACTAATAAAACTATAATAACTAAATAACTAAACTAATAATAAACTAACAACTAATAACTAAATAAATAACTAAACTAATAACTAATAAAACTAAAACTAACTAACTAATAAAACTAAACTGATAAACTAACTAATAAAACTAAACAACTAAACTAAACTAATAAATTAATAAACTAATAATGAATAACTAATAACAAATAACTAAAATAGAAAACTAAACTAATTAATAACAACTAATAAATAAAGCTAAAAACTAAAAACTAAATAAATAATAAAATAAAATAAAACTAACTAAATAAATCTAACCAACCAAATTATTAAAAACTAATAACTAATAATAATTAATAATAACTACAACTAATAATAACTAAAACAAAACCAAACTAATAATTACAAAACTAATAAAATTAATCACTAAACTAATAAACTAATAATAACAACTTATAAGTAAACCAAATTAACCAATAATAACTAATAACTAATAACTAAAAAACTAATAAAACTAACTAATAAATAACTAACTAACTAAATAATACTAATACAATAATAATAATAAATAATAATAATAATAATAATAATAATAATAATTAAATAATAATAATAACTAATAACTAAACTAACTAATAAATAAACTAATAAAATTAAATAACTAATAAACCTAAATAACTATAACTAATAACTCAATAACTAATAAACTAATAAAATAACTAAACTAATAACTAACAAATAATAAAAACAAAATAAAAATAAAAAAAGACTAAAGTAAGAAACTAAAAATAACTACTAAAAACTAGTAAACTAATAAATAAACAATCTAACTAAATTAATAATAAATAATAATAACCAAACTAATAACTAATAATAAAACTAAAATAATAGTAATAATAATAATAAAACTAAACTAATAACTAATAACTAATATAATTAAACTAATAAAAATCCTAATAGAGCCGCTTGACCTATGAGAGCAACTCCTACTAATGAAGCTTCACCCTCTTCTCTTATGATTTGGCCAGTAATCCATTCATCATGCATTCAGACATATGAAAATCCCAAAGCCTTTGTCAAAATGAAGTGTCAAATATAAATAAAATTTGAAAAGATTTGCATTAGACTAAGTCATTACTCTTACCACACATGCTTTAGTCTCTTTAGGGAGTGAGTTTAAGGACTTTAGTCTCTCTCTAAATAATAACAACCTAACTATCTTGCAAAATCATATGACTTGCCTACATGGTTTTAAAGCATGGGAGGTGCTAGCTGGCTACCACTCAATGCGGTTGTAAGCCCAGCAGTCAGACAGTTTAAATCATAAAACTAATCCTAAACCCTAAACCCTAAACCCTAAACCCTAAGCCTTAAACCATAAACTTTAAACCCTAAACCCTAATCTCTAAAAGCCTAGACCCTAAATCCTAAACCTTAAACCCTAAACCCTAAAACCTATAACCCTAAACCCTAAACCCCAAACCCTAAACTCCAAATCCTAAACTAACCTTAAATCTTAAACCCTAATTTGTTATTAGTTATTAGTTTTAGTTTTTTAGTTTATTATTATTTAGTTTTATTAGTTTTTAGTTTATTACTTTTAGTTAGGTTTATTAGTTAGTTTTATTAGTTTAGTAATTAATAGTTTAGTTTATTGTTTGTTATTTAGTTTATTTTATTAGTTATTAATTTTTATTAGTTTTTAGTTATTACTTAGTTAATTAGTTATTATTAGTTAGTTATTTATTTAGTTATTATTAGTATTTTTTATTATTAGCTTATCAGTTATTAGTTTAGTTAGTTTTTAATTAGTTTTTTTTATTTTTAGTTTATTATTATTATTATTAGGTTTTTAGTTACTAATTATTAGTCATTAGATAGTTTTAATTGATTTATTAGTTCATTTTCTTAGTTATTAGTTAGTTATTATTATTATTATATTTATTAGTTTATTATTTTAGTTATTAGTATGTTATTTTAGTTTATTAGTTTTATTGGTTTTGTTACTAATTTAGTTTTATTTTTTAGTTTTAGTTTGTTGGTTTTTTAGTTAGTTATTATTAGTATTTTATTATTAGTATTAGTTTATTATTATTATTATTATTATTATTATATTATTATTATTATTAGTTAGTTATTAATTATTATTAATTTAGTTTTATTAGTATTTTAGTTTATTATATTAGTTAGTATATTAGTTTTAGTTATTAGTATTTTATTTTATTAGGTTATTAGTTTATTGTTTATTAATGTAGTTATTATAGTTATTTATTTAATTGTTTTTATTAGTTTATTTTTTTTATTTATTTTAGTTTATTATTATTTAGTTATTTTAGTTTTATTATTATTAGTTATAGTTTATTATAGTTATTTAGTATTTTATTATTAGTTATTTTTTATTATTATTTTTTTATTATTATAGTTTATTTTTATTTAGCTTTATTATATTATTTATGAGTTATTATTAGTTAGTCATTAGTAAGTTATTATTTTATTATATTAATTATTAGTTATTAGTTATTATTATTATTATTAATATTAGTTTTAGTTATTATTTTATTTATTATTATTAGTTTATTATTATAACTTAGTTATTTAATTATTATTAGTTTATTATTTTTATTAGTTATTAGTTTATTATTTATTAGTTATTTAGTTTATTAGTTTAGTTATTATTATTATTTTATTATTAGTTTAGTTAATTTTTATTGTTATTATTATTATTAGTTTATATTATTATTAGTTTAGTTAGTTATTTAGTTTTAGTATTAATTATTAAATTATTAATCATTACTTAGCTTTTATTACACTAGTTTTTAGTTAGTTAGTTTAGTTTTATTATTAGGTTTAGTTTATTATTAGTTTTATTTATTAGTATTAGTTTTGTTTTATTATTAGTTTATTATTATAAGTTTTATTAGGTTTTTAGTTTTATTTTTATTTAGTTTAGTTTTAGTTATTAGTTATTATCATTTATTAGTCATAGTCATTAGTTATTATTAGTTTATTTATTAGTTTTAGTTTTATAGCTTTTATTAGTTATTATTAGTTTTTTTGTGATTAGTTTTATTATTTAGTTAGTTATTTTTTATTATGTATTATTTTTATTATTTAGTTTTATTAATTTATTTAGTTATTTTAGTTATTTTGTTATTTTAGTTATTTTATTAGTTATGCTTAGTTATTTTTATTAGTTATTAGTTATTTATTATTATTAGTTATTAGTTATTATTTTAATTATTAGTTATTAGTTATATTATTATTATTATTATATTATTATTATTATTAGCTTAGTTTTAGTTATTATTAGTTATGTTTAGTTTTATTTTATTAGTTTATTATTATTATTATTATTATTAATTATTAGTTATAGTTAGTTTTAGTTAGTTTTAGTATTATTATTGGTTATTATTTTTATTATTAGTTATTTTTAGTTTTAGTTTTTATTTTATTAGTTTATTAGTTAGTTTTATTAGTTAGTTATTTATTATTTAGGTTTATTAGTTATTAGTTAGTTATTTTTTAGTTATTACTAGTTATTTATTAGTTATTATTAGTTTAGTTATTAGTTTTTTATTTTATTAACTTTTAGTTTTTAGCTTTAGTTTTAATTTTATTATGATTATTTATTAGTTAGTTATTATTATTAGTTATTAGTTATGTTATTATTAGTTTTATTATTATCTTAATTTTAATTATTAGTTTAGTGTATTAGTTTATTAGTTTTAGTTTTCTTATTAGTTTAGGTTATTATTAATTATTATTAGTTTTATTAGTTATTAATTAGTTAGTTTTTATTAGTTTTTATTAGTTATTAGTTATTTGTAATTATTTATTATTGTTAGTTATTTGTTTATTAATTTATTAGTTATTATTATTTAGGGTTTAGGGTTTAGTATTTTGAATTTAGGGTTTAAGGTTTTTAGGGTTTAATGTTAAAGTTTTTTTAAATGTTTTTTTTAATTTCAATAAATCTATAGGTTTAGGTTTATTTAGTTTATTTTTATTTATTTTAGTTTAATTTATTTTATATTTATATTTAGGTATATTTTTATTTTTATTTAGTTTAGTTTATTTAATTTATGTTTATTTATTTTAATTTAGGTTTTTTATTTTAGTTTATTTTTTAGGTTTAGGTTTATTTTTTAGTTTTGTTTTATTTTTATTTTATTATTTAGGTTTAGATTTTATTTTTTATTTTTAGGTTTAGGTTTATGTTCTTATTTTTTATTTTTTTTAGGTTTAGGTTTTAGGTTTTTATTTTAGGTTTATTTTTAGGTTTTATTTTTCAATTTAGGTTTAGGTTTATTTTTAATTTAATTTATTTTATTTAGTTTAGGTTTAGGTTTAGGTTTTATTTATTTTAGGCTTAGGTTTAGTTTTTATTTATTTTAGTTTAGGTTTAGGTTTATTTTATTTTTTTATTTTGGTTTATTTTTTAGTTTAGGGTCTAAGTTTTATTTTATTTATTTTAGGTTATTTTTTTAGGTTTAGTGTTTATTTAGTTTTTATTTTATTTTTATTTTAGGTTTAGTTTTTATTTTATTTAAGTTTTTTATTTTATGTTTATTATATTTTTTAGTTTAGTTTAGGTTTTTAATAATTTTATTTTAGTTTAATTTTTATTTTTAATTTTATTTTATTTTTAGGTTTAGGTTTTAGTTTAGCTTTTTATTTTATCTTATTATTTTATTTTATTTTTAGCTTTTATTTAGTTTATGTTTAGGATTTTAGGTTTCGTGGTTTGTTAGTTTATGATTTATGGTTTAGGGTTCAGGGTTATTTTAGTTTAGGTTTAGGTTTATTTTATTTAATTTATTTATTTTTTTATTTCAGGTTTAATTTTTTTTATAGTTTAGGGTTTAGGTTTTCTTTTTTATTTATGTTTATGTTTTATTTTTAGGTTTAGGTTTTTATTTAATTTTTATTTTTTAATTTAGGTTTATTTTATTTTTATTTTACTTTGAGTTTTTATTTTATTTAGTTTTTTATTTTTAAGATTATTTTATTTTTTTAGTTTAGGTTTAGGTTTATTTTATTTTTATTTTTTTTAATTTTTATTTTATTTAAGTTTTTTTAGGTTTATTTTATTTTTTTAGTTTAGTTTAGGTTTTTAATTTTTTTATTTTAGTTTAGTCTTTATTTTTTATTTTATTTTATTTTTTGGTTTAGGTTTAGGCTTAGGTTTTGGTTCTAGTTTAGGTTTTTATTTTATCTTATTATTTTATTTTTTTAGGTTTAGGTTTATTTATTTATTTTATTTTCAGGTTTTATTTAGTTTAAGTTTAAGATTTTAGGTTTTTATGGTTTATGGTTTATGGTTTAAGCTTTAGGGTTATTTTAGTTTAGGTTTAGATTTATTTTATTTAGTTTATTTAGTTTATTTTAGGTTTATTTTTTTTTAAGGAGTTTTATGTAATTTAAGGTTTATTTTATGTTTATTTTAGGTTTACATTTTATTTAATTTTATTTTTATTTTAGGTTTATTTTATTTTTTACATTTAGTTAATATTTTATTTATGTTTTTTATTTTAGGTTTATTTTATTTAGGTTTTCATTTATTTTATTTTAGTTTAGTTTTTATTTTATTTTATTTTTAGGTTTAGGTTTTAGTTTAGGATTTTATTTTTATTTATTTTACTATTTTATTTAGGTTTGAGTTTTTATTTTATTTTATTTTTAAGTTTTATTTAGTTTAGGTTTAGGATTATAGATTTTTAGGGATTAGGGATTAGGGTTTAGGGTTTATGGTTGTAGGTTTCAGGGTTTAGGGTTTAGAATTTAATGTTTAGGGTTTAAGGTGAGTTTTAGGGTTTAATGTTTAGGTTTTATGGTTTAGGGTTTAGGAGTTAGGGTTTAGGGTTTAAAGTTTAGGGTTTAAGGCTTAGGGTTTAGGGTTTAGGGTTTAGGATTAGTTTTATGATTTAAACTGTCCAACTGTTGGGCTTACAACCGTATTGAGTGGTAGCTAACACCTCCCATGCTTTAAAACCATGTAGGCAAGTCATATGATTTTGCAAGATAGTTAGGTTGTTATTATTTAGAGAGAGACTAAAGTCCTTAAACTCACTCCCTAAAGAGAATAGAGCATGTGTGGTAAGAGTAATGACTTAGTCTAATGCAAATCTTTTCAAATTTTATTTATATTTGACACTTCATTTTGACAAAGGTTTTGGGATTTTCATATGTCTGAATGCATGATGAATGGATTACTGGCCAAATCATAAGAGAAGAGGGTGAAGCTTCATTAGTAGGAGTTGCTCTCATAGGTCAAGTCTCATTATTAGAATTTTATTAGTTTAATTATATTAGTTATTAGTTTAGTTTTATTATTATTATTAATACTATTATTTTAGTTTTATTAATTTTATTAGTTTTATTATTAGTTATTAGTTTGGTTATTATTATTTTTGTTATTAGTTTGATTGTTTATTTATTAGTTTTAGTTACTAGTTTTAGTAGTTATTAGTTTAGTTTATTACTTTAGTCTTTTAGTTTTATTTTATTTTAGTTTTATTATTTGTTAGTTATTTAGTTATTTTATTAGTTTATTAGTTATTTAGTTATGAGTTATTAGTTATTAGTTATTTAGGTTTATTACTTATTTAATTTTATTAGTTTATTTAATAGTTAGTTTAGTTATTTTAGTTTAGTTATTAATTATTAGTTATTTAGTTATTATTGTTATTATTATTATTATTATTATTATTATTATTATTATTATTATTATTATTATTAGTATTATTATTAGTTATTATTTATTAGTTAGTTTTATTAGTTTTTGTACTTATTAGCTATTAGTTATTATTAGTTAATTTAGTTTACTTATTAGTTACTATTATTAGTTTATTAGTTTAGTGATTAATTTTATTAGTTTTATTAATTATTAGTTTAGTTTTTGTTTTTAGTTATTATTAGTTATTAGTTAGTTATTATTAGTTATTATTAGTTATTAGTTTTTAATAGTTATTTGGTTAAGTTATTAGATTTATTTAGTTAGTTTTATTAGTTATTATTTTAGTTAGTTTTTTAGTTTATTAGCTTTTATTTATTAGTTAGTTATTAATTAGTTTAGTTTTCTATTTTAGTTATTTGTTATTAGTTATTCATTATTAGTTTATTAATTTATTAGTTTAGTTTAGTTGTTTAGTTTTATTAGTTAGTTTATCAGTTTAGTTTTATTAGTTAGTTAGATTTTAGTTTTATTAGTTATTAGTTTAGTTTTTAGTTGTTAGTTCATAATTAGTTTAGTTATTTAGTTATTATAGTCTTATTAGTTATTTATTAGTTAGTTTTTATTAGTTATTATTATTAGTTTATTAGATTGTTATTAGTTTTATTATTTATTATTCTTAGTTTTTGTATTATTAGTTATTATTAGTTATTAGTTTATTGGTTTTTTTAGTTTTATTAGTTATTAGTTATTAGTTTAGTTAGTTACTATTAGTTTTAGTTTAGTTTATTTAATTATTATTAGTTATTTTTATTAATTAGTTATTGTTTATTGTATTATTTTTTGTTATCAGTTTGTTTATTAGTTTAGTTATTTTAGTTTTTAGTTTAGTTTACTTTTATTTTAGTTTTAGGATTTAGTTTAGTTATATTAGTTTAGTATTAGTTTTATTATTAATTATTAGTTTATTATTAGTTATATGTTTACTATTATTATTTTTATTAGTTTACATTTAGGTTTTATTTTATTATTAGTTTTATTAGTTAGTTTTATTAGTTATTAGCTTATTTAGTTTTTAGTTTTAGTAGTGAGTTTATTATTATTATTAGTTATTAGTTTTAGTTTATTATTATTAGTTTAGTTATTATTAGTTATTAGTTTATTTATTTTTTTAATTTTATAATTATTAGTTTAATTATTATTTTAGTTATAAGTTTATTATTATTATTAGTATTAGTTTATTAGTTATTTGTTATTAGTTATTAGTTCATTAGTTATTAGTTTATTAGTTATTAGTTTTTTTTTAGTTATTAGTTTTATTATTATTATTATTATTTGGTTATTGGATTATTAGTTAGTTAATATATTTATTAGTTATAAGTTAGTTTTTTTGGATATTTAGTTCTTAGTTTTAGTTTTATTATTAGTATTTATTAGTTTTAGTTTATTAGTTTTAGTTTATTATTTTATTATTATTATTTATTATTATTAGTTACAATGTGTCACACATTAAAATTATGTGAGAGAGTAATCATAGGTTATGATGTCATACAAAAGTTTCTCACAAGGTTTGCTGGTCGTAGATCTACCGTGGATGCTATACATTTGTTAAGAGGTTTGATGGAGAAGTATGTAGAAAGTAAGGAGGATCTACATATGATATTTATTGATTTAGAGAAAGCTTCTGATAAAGCTTCAAGAGATGTTCTTTGGAGAGTTCTAGAATAAAAAGGAGTTAATATTAGTTATTCAAGTAATTAAGGATATGTATACTAGAGCTGTTATTTGTGTCCAAACACAAGGAGGATTGAAAAAATATTTTCCTATTTCTGTTGGATTACATCAAGGATCAGCTTTAAGCCCTTATCTTTTATGCTTTAGTTATGGATGTTCTTACTAGGCATTTATAGGAAGATGTACCTTGGTGTTTGCCTTTTGCTGATGAAATTCTTCTTGTTGATAAGACTAGAGAGGGAGGCCAAGAGAAACTTGAATTATGGAGGTCAACATTACAGTCTAAAATTTTTCATTTAAGTAGATCTAAAATTGAATATATGGAGTGTAATTTTAGTTGTAGAAGTTCTAGTGGCAGTGTTGTGACATTAGGTGAACAAGTCATTAATAAGAGTGAGCGATTTAGATATTTAGACTGTATTGTTCAAAATGATGGTGAAATAGATGGAGATGTTATTAGTAGAATTCAAGTTGGATGGTTGAAGTTGTGGAATGCATCTGGCTTGTTGTATGATAGAAAAGTTTCACTTAAACTTAAGGGAAAATTTTATAAGATGGTGGTAAGACCTGCAAATGACTTATGGTGCAGAATATTGGCCAATAAAAGAGAAGCATAAGACTAAGTGTTACAGAGACGAGGATGCTCAGGTGGATGAGTGGCTTTACTCTTAGAGATAAAATGCGAAATGAGTATGTTCGGGAAAAAGTTGGAGTAGCTCCAGTGGAAGATAAGATTAAAGAGAGTCACCTTAGATGGTTTGGCCACATAAAGCATCGGCCGTCTGATGACCCGGTTAGGAGAGTAGATACATTAAATTTGCCTTATGTTAAGAAAGGTAGATGTAGACCTAAAAAGACTTGGTTAAGATGTATAAAAAATGACCTTAGTATACTTGAATTAAATGAGAATTTGACACATAATAGACACAATGGAGAAGTATTCATGTATAATCCACTTAGTGGGATAAAGGCTTGTTGTTGTTGTTGTTGTTGTTGTTGTTGTTGTTATATTTATTATTATTAGTTATTAATTTAGTTATTATTAGTTTATTAGTTTTATTATTATTTTATTAGTTAGTTATTTAGTTTAGTTTGTTTAGTTATTTTATTAGGTTATTAGTTTATTAGTTTTTAGTTATTATTAGTTATTCAATTTAGGTTATTTATTATTATTAATTAGTTTTAGTTTTATTAGTTATTAGTTTTATTTAGTTTATTAGCTTAGTTATTTATAGTTATTAATTATGATTAGTTATTAGTTTAGTTATTAGTTTTAGTTAATTATTTTATTATGATTTTGCTATTTAGTTTATTAGTTTATTATTTGTTAGTTAGTTAGTTTTATTAGTTTAGTTTGTTAGTTATTATTATTTTTATTAGTTTTATTAATTATTTAGTCTAATTATTATTATTATTAGTTTATTAGTTTTTTTTATTATATTAGTTTTTTTAATTAGTTTTATCATTTATTAGTTTAGTTATTTAGTTTATTATTATTAGTTATTATTACTTAGTTAGTTTAGTTTATTATTATTATTATTAGTTTAGTTAGTTTTATTAATTTTTAGTTTTTATTTAGTTATTAGTTTTTAGTTTATTATTAGTTTATATAATTAGGTTTTAGTTATTAGTTAGTTTTAGTTATTAGTTATTATTAGTTTTATTATTTTTATTAGGTTATTAGTTTATTAGTTATTAGTTTAGTTATTAGTTTTTAGGTTATTAGTTTAGTTTATTAGTTATTAGTTTAGTTATTTAGTTTAGTTATAAGTTATTTAATAGTTAGTTAGTTTTAGTTTTTTTAGTAGTTATTATTATTATTATTATTATTATTATTATTATTATTATTATTATTATTATTATTTAGTTATTATTTAATTATTAGTTTATTAGTTAATTAGTTTTTTAGTTTTATTAGTTTTATTATTATTATTTATTATTAGTTTTAGTTATTATATCTACTTATTATTATTAGTTATTAGTTTATTACTTTATTATTATTAGTTATTTGTTAGTTTAGTTTATTAGTTATTAGTTATTAGTTTAATTATTAGTTTATTAGGTTTATTATTAGTTTTTATAAGTTAGTTAGTTTAGTTTTTTTTATTTATTAATTTATTAGTTAAGTTTTTTAGATACTTATTAGTTATTAGTTATTAGTTATTAGTTTACTTAGTTTATTATTATTACTTATTAATTTCTTATTTATTATTAATTTATTTCTATTAATTATTTAGTGATTATTAGTTATTAGTTATTAATTTATTTTTTAGTTTTTAATTATTAGTTTTAGTTATTATTAGGTTTAGGTTTAGGTTTAGTTATTAGTTAATTATTAGTTTTATTAGTTTATTATTATTAGTTATTAGTTTTATTAGTTTAGTTATTAGTTAGTTATTAGTTTTGTTATTTATTTAGTTATTATTATTAGTTATTAGTTATTTATTATTAGTTAGTTAGTTTTATTAGTTAGTTTTAGTTTTAGTTAGTGTTTATTAGTTATCAATTTAGTTAGTTTTATTAGTTTATTAGTTATTTAAGTTATTATTTATTATTTTATTTAGTTTACTTATATTATTATTATTATTTATTTTAATTTTTATTATTAGTTATTAGTTAGTTTAGTTATTATTTTATTATTTAGTTATTAGTTAGTTATTAGTTAGTTAGTTTTTATTAGTTTAGTTATTATTAGTTAGTTTATTTAATTTTATTAGTGTATTAGTTTATTAGTTTAGTTTTATTAGTTAGTTAGTTTATTATTATTTAGTTTTAGTTTTATTATTTTTAAATTTTTATTAGGTTTAGTTTAGTTATTATTAGTTATTAATATTATTATTAGTTTTAGTTTATTAGTTATTATTATTTATTATTAGTTTTATTATTAGTTATTAGCCATTAATTTATTATTATTAGTTTATTAGTTTTATATAGTTTTAGTTATTTAAGTTTTATTAGTTATTTATCCAATTTTTTAGTTATTATTATTATTAGTTATTTTAGGTTAGTATTTAGTTTGTTTTAATTATAAATTTGTATTAGTTATTAGTAGTTATTAGTTTAATTATTATTAGTTATTTAATATTGCATTAGTTATTAATTTATTATTATTTTATTATTATTATTACTTATTATTAATTGGAGTAGTTTTAGTTATATTTATTTGTTTAAGTTCAGTTAGTTATTATTAGTTAGTTACTTATTATTTAATTATTAGTTAGTTATTAGTTATATTTATTATATTAGTTTGTTTATATTATTATTAGTATTATTTATTAGTTATTATTAAGAAGTTATTATTAGTTATTAGTTATTAGTTTATTAGTTTAGTTATTTTATTAGTTAATTATTATTATTATTATTATTACTTTAGGTTATTTATTATTAGTTATTAATTTTAGTTAGCTTTTTTTTAGTTGTTAATTATTATTTTATTAATTTATTTTTTTATTTTATTAGTTAGTTATTACTTATTTTGTTATTAGTTATTTAGTTAGTTATTAGTTAGTTATTTAGTTATTAGTTATTTAGTAAGTTAGTCATTAGTTAGTTTTTATTATTAGTTATTAGTTTTAATATTTAGTTAGTTATTAGTTTATTAGTTTAGTTATTTACTTTTTAGTTTATTAGTTTTAGTTATTAATTACTAGTTTAGTTTTATTAGTTTAGTTATTAGTTATTTAGTTTATTATTAGTTAGTTTATTTAGTTATTAGTTATTATTAGTTTATTTATTAGTTAGGTAGTTTTAATTATTAGTTAATTATTTATTAGTTAATTAGTTATTATTAGTTTTAGTTATTTAGTTTATTAGTTTAATTATTTATTTAGTTATTAGTATATTAATTTATTAGATTAGTTATTATTAGTTAGTTATTTAGTTTAGTTTATTAGTAATTTTAGTTATTAGTTTTATTAGTTTTATTATTAGTTATTATTATTATTATTATTAGTTATTTTAGTTATTATTAGTTATTATTACTATTAGTTTTAGTTATTTTTTATTAGTTTGTTATTATAGTTTTTATTATTAGTTGTTATTAGTTTTAGGTTAGTTTATTAGTTAACTAGTTCTTTTTATTATTATATATTAGTTACTATTTATTAGTTATTAGCTAATTAGTTTTTAAGATTTTTTTAGCTTTTATTAGTTATTAGTTTAGTCATTATTAGTTAGTTTTTAGTTTAGTTATTATTAGGTTTATTAGTTATTAGTTTTATTATTAGTTAGTTATTATTATTTGTTAATTATTTATTATTATTTTTTGTATTCATTAGTTATTAGTTAGTTATTAGTTTTATTATTAGTTTTATTATTATTAGTTCTTAATTTTATTTGTTTTATTATTATTAGTTTTAGTTAGTTATTATTTATTATTTATTAGTTATTAGTTATTATTAATTTTATTAGTTTTATAGGTTTATTTATTAGGTTTTAATTTATTAGTTATTAGTTAGTTATTAGTTAGTTTTAAGTTAGTTTTAGTTATTTAGTTAGTTTTAATTTATTATTATTATTATTATTATTATTAATTTTATTAGTTATTATTTATTTATTATTAGTTTTGGTTTTTAGTTATTATTAGATTAGTTATTAGTTAGTTATTAGTTTATTAATTATTAGTTTTTAGTTTGGTAATTTAGTTTTAGTTATTAGTTAATTATTATTTGTTAGTTTTAGTTAGTTTTTTTATTAGTTTATTTTATTAATTAGTTAGATATTATTATTACTAGTTATTTAGTTATTAGTTTTATTCTATTTAGTTTTTTAGTCATTATTTTAGTTATTATTTATTATCAGTTAGTTTTATTAGTTTATTAATTATTAGTTAGTTATTTAGTAGTTTTTTAGTTTTATTAGTTTTAGTTATTAGTTTTATTAGTTTATTTATTAGGTTTTATTTAGCTTTAGCTATTAGTTTTAGTTATTAGTTATTAATTTTAGTTAGTTATTAGTTTTTTAGTTATTTATTTAGCTATTTATTATTTTATTATTTAGTTTATTAGGTTTTATTAGTTATTAGGTAGTTATTTAATTATTAGTTTATTAGTTAGTTAATTTACTATTTGGTTATTAGTTTATTAGTTTTTAGCTATTAGTTAGTTAGTTTTCTTAGTTATTAGGTTTAGTTATTAGTTTTAGTTTATTAGTTTATTATTATTTTATTAGTTATTATTTAGTTAATTAGTTTTATTATTAGTTAGTTATTATTAGTTTTATTAGTTTTTATTAGTTATCAGGTTTAATTTATTTAGTTATTAGTTTATTAATTATTAGTTTTAATATTAGTTATTAGGTTATTTATTTATTAGTTATTAGTTAGTTATTATTAGTTATTATTAGTTTAGTCTAGTTTATTTAGTTTTTAGTTAGCTATTATTAGTTTAGTTAATTTTAGTTAGTTTAGTTATTAGTTTCTTAATTATTTATTGGTTAATTTAATTAGTTTTAGTAATTAGTTTTATTATTTATTAGTTATTAGTTTAGTTATTTATTTCTTAGTTTATTATTTATTAGTTTTTTTAGTTTAATTTAGTTAGTTTTACTAGGTTATTTAGTTTTTAGTTTATTAGTTTATTATTATTAGTTTTATTAGTTATTTTTATTAGTTAGTTAGTTATTCAATTTTTCTTAGTTATTAGTTTTAGTTATTAATTAGTTTTACTAGTTTAGTTTTTAGTTTAGTTACTGTTATTATTATTAGTTATTATTTTATTAGGTTTGTTAAGTTGCTTATTATTTAGTTATTTAGTTTATTAGTTTTAGATTATTGGTTATTTAGGTTTTAGTTTATTTGTTATTAGTTAATTTATTTATTAGTTTAGTTTTTAGTTATTACTAATTAATTATTTAGTTATTAGTTTTATTAGTTTTAGGTTAGTTATTATAAGTTTATTAGTTATTATTAGTTATTAGTTAGTATAGATTAATATAATTATTAGTATCAATTCATCATTTTTAGTTAGTTTAGTTAGTTCTGTTATTATTATTATTAGTTATTAGACAGTTAGTTTTTTAGTTTATTAGTTAGTTAGTTTTAGTTTAGTTAACTAGTTTATGATTGATTAATTATTAGTTTATTATTTTATTAGTTATTATTATTAGTTTAGTTATTTTTTATTAGTTATTTATTAGTTATTAGTTATTATTAGTATTATTATTAGTTAGTTATTATTATTGGTTTATTAGTTATTAGTTTATTAATTTAATAGGTTTAGTTATTAGTTATTTTAATTATTAATTATAGTTTTTTATTTAGTTTTTATTATTATTAGTTTTAATTAGTTTTAATTAGTTTTATTATTTAGTTTTTATTTTATTATTAGTTAACTAGTTAATTATTTATTAATTATTAGTTAGTTCCAGTATTTATTTTAGGTTATTAGTTTAGTTATTATTAACTTTAGTTATTTATTGTTAGTTATTATTATTAATTATTACATTATAGTTATTAATTTATTAGTTATTAGTTAGTTAATTATTAGTTTATTTAGTTTATTAGTTATTAGTTAGTTAGTTTATTAGTTTTATTAGTTATTTAGTTTTTAGTTTTTAGTTTATTAGTTATTAGTTTTTTTAGTTTTTTAGTTTTATTTAGTTAGTTTAGTTTATTAGTTATTTATCAGTTTATTATTATTAGTTTTAGTTATTAGTTTAGCTTATTAGGTTTATTACTAGTATTAATTTAGTTATTTGTTTTTGTTAGTTATTAGTTGTTAGTTTTATTAGTTTATTAGTTAGTTAACATTAGTTTTATTAGTTATTATTTTAGTTAGTTATTAGTTATTTATTTAGTTATGATTATTATTATTATTAGTTATTATTGTTATTATTAGTTTAGTTATTTTTAATTATTAGTTTAGTTAGTTTATTAGTTTTTTAGTTTTAGTTTTTAGTTATTAGTTATTAGTTTATTTATTTTTTATTAGTTATTATTATTTTATTATTTTAGTTGTTAGTTTGTTTGATTATATTATAGTAAGTTTAGTTTATTTATTTTTTTAATTTTTAGGTTTATTATTATGAGTTTTTATTAATTATTTAGTTATTTATGAGTTAATTAATATTAGTTTATTATTAGTTATTCTATTTTATTAGTTTTTATTAGGTTTATTACTTGTTTATTATTATTATTATTATATATTATTAGTTATTAGTTTAGTTATTAGTTTTAGTTGTTATTTATTAGTTATTAGTTTAGTTATTATTATTTGTTTAGTTTAGTTTTATTAGTTAGTTATTTTAATTTTATTAGTTAGTTATTATTAAGTTATTACTATTTATTATTATAATTTATTAGTTATTAGTTATTACATATATATTTAGTTATTTAGTTTAGTTTTGGTTTTATTAGTAGAGAGTTTAGTTTATTATTAGTGTTTAGTCATTTATTATTTTATTCATTAATTTATTAGTTTAGTTATTTAGTTTAGTTTTAGTTATTTAGTTCTTATTAGTTATTCATTAGTTATTAATTAGTTATTTTAGTTTGTTATTATTAGTTATTATTAGTTATTAGTTTTAGTTATTATTTAATTTATATGGTTTTATTATTAGTTTAGTTTTATAGTTAGTTAATTATTTAGTTATTATTAGTTAGTTTTTTTTTATTATAAGTTTATTATTAGTTAGTTAGTTTTATTATTGGTTATTATTATTAGTTAGTTAGCTTTTAGGTTTTTATTAGTTTTATTATTATTTTAGTTAAACATTTAAGTTTATTAGTTTTTTATTTTAGTTATGTAGTTATTAGTTATTATTAATTTATTAGTTTATTAATTTATTTTAGTTAGTTTAGTTTTATTATTAGTTATTATTATTAGTTTTAGTTAGTTGTGATTAGTTATTTAGTTTAGTTATTAGTTTTTATTTAGATTTTTAGTTTTTATGGTTATTTATTAGTTTAGTTAATAGTTTTAGCTTTATTATTATTAGTTATTAGATGTTTTATTAGTTTTATTAGTTTTATTAGTTAGTTATTAATTTAGTATTATTATTATTATTAGTTAGTTATTATTATTTTAGTTATTTATTTATTAATTACTAGTTTATTATAAGTTATTATTAGTTATTATTTATTTTATTTAGTTTTATTATTTATTATTATTAGGTTTATTAATTAGTTTTAAGTTTTGTTATTAGGTTTAGTTTTTAGTTAGTTTTTTATTAGTTTATTAGGTTTTCTTATTTAGTTATTTATTTTATTAGTTTTTTAGTTTAGTTATTTATTATTAGTTTTATTGTTAGGTTTAGTTATTATTTTTATTATTAATTAGTTATTATTAGTTTTATTAGTTAGTTTTATTATTAGTTAGTTTCAGTTATTAGTTATTTAGTTAGTTTTTATTAGTTTTAGTTATTTAGTTATTAGGTTTTAGTTTGTTATTAGTTAGTTTTATTTAGTTATTTTTATTAGTTTAGTTTATTAGGTTTTTTTATTAGTTTTATTAGTTTTTTTAATCAGTTATTTATTATTAGTTAGTTATTTAGTTTTATTAGTTTAGTTTATTAGTTTTTTATTAGTTAGTTTAAGTTTATTAGTTTTTTAGTTTATTTATTTAGTTTTTTAGTTATTAAGTTTAGTTAGTTATTAGTTATTATTATTAGTTAGTTAGTAATTATTAGTTATTAGTTATTATAGTTAGTTTTTTAGTTTTATTAGTTTTATTAGTTTTATTAGTTCTTTTAGTTAGTTATTATTAGTTCTTCAATTTAGTTTGTTATTGGTTAGTTATTTATTATTTAGTTAGTTATTAGTTATTAGTTTGTTATTAGTTTTATTATTATTAGTTATTAGTTAGTTATTTAGTTAGCTATTATTATTATTATTATTAGGTATTAGTTGATTGGCTAATTTATTATTACTAGTTATTTATTAGTTTATTAGTTTTATTATTAGTTATTAGTTAGTTATTAGTTTAGTTATTATTAGTTTTTAGTTTATTAATTTTTAGTTATAGTTTTATTAGTTATTTGTTTAGTTTTAATTTAGTTAGTTATTATTAGTTTGTTATTATTAGTTATTAATTAGGTTATTTTAGTTATTAGTTTTTATTAGTTTAGTTAGTTAGTTATTATTTTAGTATTAGTTTTGTTAGCATAGTTATTATTATTATTAGTTTTTCAATTTTATTATTATTTAGTTAGTTTGTTTTCAGTTTATTTGTTAGTTTAATTTTATTATTTTAATTTTATTAGTTTAATTTTATTAATTATTATTAGCTTATTATTTATTAGTTTTAGGGTTAGATAGTTATTATTAGTTTAGTTTTTAGGTTTTTATTATTTATTAGTTTAGTTTTTTAGTTATTTATTTAGCCATTATTGGTTAGTTTTTATTAGTTAGTAGATAAGGTTTTTATTATTAGTTAGTTTTAGTTATTAGTTTAGATTAGGTTATATTAGTTTAAGTTATTTAGTTATTTAGTTATTAGTTATTATTAGTTATTTTTATTATTAGTTTTAGTTAGTTTAGTTAGTTATTAGTTATTTTTTACTTTATTAGTTTATTAGTTATTAGTTATTAGTTTCTAGTTATTAGTTTAGTTATTAGTTTAGTTATTAGTGATTTGTTAGTTAGTTTTATTATTTTAGTTTTTTAGTTATTCGTTATTAGTTATTACTAATTATTATTTTATTATTAATTATTTTTTCAGTAATTAGTTATTTAGTTTAGTTTATTATTTTATTAATTTAGTTTATTAGCTTATTAGTTTAGTTAGCTTTTATTAGTTATTAGTTTATTATTATTATTATTAGTTTTAGTTATTAGTTATTAGTTTAGTTATTTATTATTTTTATTAGTTATTAGTTAGTTTATTTAGTTATTATTTAGTTTAGTTATTTATTGTTAGTTATTTATTATTATTAGTTATTAGTTTATTAGTTTTTTAGTTTAGTTATTACTATTATTATTTAGTTATTATTATTTTAGTTAGTTATTCAGTTATTAGTTAGGTTTTTAGTTTATTAATTTATTATTATTATATTGTTATTTGTTAGTTATTAGTTTATTTGTTTTAATTAGCTATTTATTTAGTTAGTTATTATTAATTATTATTTATTTAGTTTTAGTTAGTTATTAGGATTAGTTATTAGTTATTTTAGTGAGTTAGTTTATTTAGTTTTATTAGTTTTTAATTATTTAGTTTCTTATTATTAATTATTATTAGTTATTATTTATAAGTTAGTTAGTTAGTTAGTTTATTAGTTAATAGTTTATTTGTTTATTAGCTAATAATAATGATTATTATTATTATTTTAGTTAGTTATCAGTTTAATTATTAGTTATTATTATTAGTTTATTATTTTATTAGGTTTAGTTTAGCCTTTTTGGTTTATTTTATTATTAGTTTTAATTAGTCATTGGTTAGTTATTAATTTAGTTTAGTTATTAGTTATTATTAATTATTAGTTTATTAGTTATTTAGTTTATTAATAATTATTTGAGAGCAAAATTTAGGAAAATTAAAACCCCTAATTAATTTCTTCTAAATTAGATATAATTTATGTTTTATTAAAATAATTAAAATCTTAATTTATTTTAAAATACAATTTTGATTAAAGTGAAACTATAGAAAAATGAAATTAGCAAGGAATCCTACTTTCGATAAAAAGTTCAAAGCTAAATGACCTATGGATTAGAAGTTTTAGAATTTATTTTCCCTAAGTCAATTGCAATCAAATAATAAATTAAAGAGTTACAAAAATTATAAAAGTATTATGGAATCAACTTAAAATATTTTTATTAACATCATAACACTTAAGAAAAATTTCTTAACTCTCTGAAGTTAAGGAATCTAATTGGTTATGCATTTGGGATTTATGAAATGATTAAGAATACAAAGTTAATCAAATCTTAAATCATTAAATTGATGAACATAGTAAATAAATTAATCAATTAAAAATTAAAATTAATCAACCTCTAAACTTTATACCCATATAAGAAATTCATTAATATTGAAATGATTTTAAATCCATTTGACATTAACAAAAATGTAATTTCAAATAAGAATAAAAATGGTCAATCAAATCAACTAAGTTTAAATAACTTAAAAGTTTAGAATGACCTAGATTAGGTTTGGTACCTTAAGTAGTTCATTCACCAAGTTTCTTGGGCTGTGATTGATAAGCAAAACTTCACCTTAATAGATTTAATTCAATAATAAAATTTTAACATATAATATTTCATTAAAACCAAACTAAATGATGAATTAAAAAAGCATAAGTTAATGAATTCTCCTAAGTTATGAAATTGAAATATAATGGATCACATATAATGATGAATGATGAAATCGAAGCTTCTAAACTAAGTTTGAATTAAAGAACTTAAAGAATAACTTAAATTAACTAAGTTAACTTATTCAAGCTAATAATCATAAATATTATTGAAATAATGTAAACATTGAATAACACATATTTTATTGAAACCAATTCGATTTTAATCAAATAAGATTAAATTATACACATCCTACACAATATAAAAATTGAATAACATAAAGCATAAGTAAATGAAATCATTTAAAACCAAATTAGACTAAAATGAAAATCAAATTAAACCTTATAATGATGAATGATTAAACTTTTAGTTAAGGTTTAATGAAATACTTTAGATTTTAATTAATAAATATTAATCAAATCAAAAGACAATAAATCAAAGAATTAAAATTCAATAAAATCTAAATTCTTAATTAATTAAGTCAAGTTGCATTAATCAATTTGAATAAAACTTAAATGAAAAGAATAAAGAATCATTAAATAACTTTCTATAAACACAAGATGAAACTTAAAAATTAAACACTAATTCAAAATTTAAATCCTAATCAATTCACATAAACAACAATCAAATATAAATTTCAAATAAATCTTTCAAATAAGTTCAAAGAGGTTAATTAAAATACTTAGAATCTTAGTGTGACCCTTAGAATAGATTATTATCTTTAGATGAAAATCTCATTGTACTAGAATTAGGATATTGAATAGAATGGATTCCACCTAAAATGGAATTTATTTATTTCATTCTTCATTCTTTAAAACTTTAATTCTATGTTAACTTAAAAATAAACTTAAAAATGAAATAAAATTCTAGATCAATTAAATCATTTAAATGGAAACCACCCAAGGGTAGATTAACTAAACCTTCAAACCTAAATAAAATCTTGAACTTAAAAGACATAGTGCAATCATACCACACAAGCCTCTTTCTCACAGACTAGATTATTAGGTCATCGACTCTAGACTTAGGTTAAGCTAATGATCTGTGATGTGAATTATTATTTTCTTATTATGTGATGTAATATTTTAGACTAGATGGCTAGAATTTTTGCCCATTAGTTTGGATGTTAGGGCATTATTTTAAGGCTAATGCTACTTTTTACAAGAGCCTATGCTTAAAAGGACTGCTATAATAAAAATAAAATAAATGCTATTTTCTTCCAGGTGATGTTTAAGTCCCTAAGCATAGCTTAATAGTATAGATGGGCTTGGCAAGCAACTAATGCTAAACTTGTATGTTTGAAATACAAATTATTATGTTATGCGTGTTTTCTGATATATGTTTTATAGGGATTAGAAATTTATTTTTGAATTTAAATATAATTTGCGCATAGAATTAGGCTAGGATCTATGGGTTCTAGGAATAGTAAGAGCTAACTTTAAAAGCTAGTGATCCCCTATGAAGCTCATGAAGGTCCCTCAAGAAGGCGATAATCTTGGAAAAAGTCACTCATAGATAAAAACTTTTAGTTCTAGGCTGAGTTGTATATAGGCAGAGCTCGACTGCCCATTTTCTCTTTCTTTCCAGGTGTACGGCTATACCCACCACACCAACTTATTTTATTAATTTAATTTTCCTTGATTTATTTTGGGGTGCATAATAGAAATGCATGTTTTTTTAGGTTTCTTCCTGTGATGAGTTGTGATATATTGCATGGAAATGTTAGGCTCTTAGGAAAACTAAAATGTGCTACCTTAGTAAATTAAATAACTTAAACATAAAATAAAAATTCATAACTTTATTTAAATTAAAAGCCCTATGAATAACTTAAAAGCAATTAGAAATAATTAGCTATTATGAACCATGAGAGCATATTACCCATTCTTCTTAAATTGGGTGCTTCACCTATTTTAAATATGAGGACATCTGACCTTTGAGGATGACCACCCTCCTTGGGGAAGTATGCGTTCTTATTTTTATTGGGCCCATAACCATTTTCTAACTACATCTCATTATAAGCATGAATTGTATACCCAAGTTCTTTAAAATGATTTGTTAGTCAAAATACATAAAAATAAAAGTTATTACATTAGTTAGGAGTATAACATGTCAATCATTATCTTAGGGATAAAAAGTGAGTTAGGTTCTTAGCATCCTTCATAAATTCAATAACACAACCATCTTGCATACATAAGACCAGACTCATGGTTTTCAAAATTACTTAGCTAGTTTTAGCTGGCAACCCTTCCAAATGAGTTATAACTCCAGAAGAGTCAGGGATATGATCATTTTTCTTTAGTAGGAAAAGAATCAATAATTCTCAAAAATTTACATTAGGTCAAACTTTTGACTTATGTCAGAAGCATTATAGATTTAAGTTCTAAAATGTCTTATTAGAATAAGTCTTCAATCACTAAGCATTTTTATAGTCTTATGCTGTTAGAATCTAAGTCTTAGAATTCTAATAAATTATCAACTCAAAACTTCAAAAATTCAATTTTAAAAATGGAAAGCTCAATGATAAGATAGTTGATATGCCTACTATGCATCCCAATATCTATAAGCATCTCCTACTTAATCCCTATTGACCTCAGGAAAGAACTCTTCTCCTTTGAAGAACTTTATGTTGAATTTTTAAATTACCAATCCTTTGAAATAAGCCTTGAAATCTATAGAAATAAAAGTCAATTTCTTTAATTAAGAGTGCTCTTAGGAAGAATTCTCTTCTTCCTAGGATGTATTTAATTGTAGCGACTTGCCCTTTTATGGAACTATGAACCCAATATAAAATAAACTTTGTCCTACTTTTCCATGTAGTTCAAGAGAAAATTCACTAGAATATTAAAGGACTCATTAGCCTTAAGTGTCCTTTTTAAGTAATCAAATCCATTATAGGATAATATATTTATCTTTTGAAATAATATGTTTGTTCCTTAATGAAATATTTGAATACCTAAATAAGAAATTACAAAAAATTTATGGGTGTCATAAATTTTTCCCATAGAGATATTTTTTGTTGACTCCATTAGGGAATAGTTCCTCTCTCCATCTTTAAAAGTAGACTTTTATTTTTATATATCAACAATGTACCTGTATTTTCATGGGTCAAGATTGCCTTTCATTCCATTGAGTACCTCTTCATTTTATCCTTAGTAGAGTATACTCTATATTCACTAAATGGATTATATAACTTCCATATTTGTTAAAACTAAATGAGAGGATTCTATAACTCTTACATTTTCAAAACAACAAAAGTATAATTTTTTAAAAAAAATAAGCACTCCAACTATATTAAAAATGGCTAAATATTTTTAATGAGCCAAAAACTATTCTTTTTGACTATATTATGTTAATTAAAGTCTATCATAATATTTGAGTGGTTTTCCTGTTTGAAAAATATAAAATGGTTGGATAGATGATTTTCACTCTTATATTTGGGATTAGCTTTTCTATTGATAATAGTAGACTATCTGAAGGCTTTATTATCAATTTTAGAGTTGACTTTGAAGATATAAACATCATTATTAATGGTGTGACTCATGTTCATATTAGTGATTTGATTGTTAAAGATAAAAAATCTTATTCTAGAGATTTTTAGAGTACCTTGTAGTACCATTGCCATTGGCAAGGAGGAGGTCATGGAGACTATTGAGAAGATCCAAGTAGTCCCTATGTTAAAAAAAAGTAAAATTGCTTGTTGAAGAGGCACCTGCTCTTCTATTTTCCAATACTCCAATACTTTTGAGATAGGTTCCACTTCTAAGCCCTCACTAATGACCAAAAGTCAAAAAAAAAAAGAAGTAGAAGGCTTATAAGACAAACTTTTAAGGAGAGAATATAAAAATTTTAGAGATTGAGTAAGCTAGGGTGAGGGAAGGGTACACCCTTCCAGATACTTCTCTTGTAGGAGGTAGCAAATTCCATCATCTTTTGTGCCCTAGGAGAGGAAGATATATCTAAAATTGTGATTTTTCCACCTCACCCCTTCTCTTATGAAAGTAAAAAAGAGATTTAGACTAGTGAATAGGGAAACCCATGATAGATTTTAGTAGATCCTTTATACTGGGTCCTTTTCCTACATTAAGGAGGTGTTACTTAAGGTCATAAAGAGACATGTCTCTAGAGAGCTTAAGAGAGAGATTCTTGGGAGACCCATGACTACTCAAAATAAAGGATCATGAAAAGTAGTCTTCTATAATAGATAAAGAGCTTTTCGGTCTATGCCTATTATACCATACCGATACCATCACCCGAGGAGGTCACTAACCTAGTATAAAGATCAGTCAGCTAGCTTAAGGAGAGATAGGGTTATCCTAGAAAAAAAACTAGAAAGTTTTATGTTAGGAATGTATTAATGTCCACTAAGCCAAAAGTTCATTCACCATCATAGTTAGTGATACCATCTATTATTCGATCTAGAAAAAATAGGTCCTCATCACCTTCATCTAAGCCCTGAACTGAAGGGTCACCCACATCTTATACATCTATTAGGGGTAAGAGCCTCCTCATATATATCCTTAAAATAGAGAGATTTAATATAAGGGACACCTCTGTTTGGGAGCCACTCTAGTTATAGAGCAAGTCCCCACCATTCTAAGAAAGCATAAGAGATAGACATTTGAAGTGAAACTTATGGTTATAGAAAAAGAATATGAAGCCATCCTTGATAGCAACAATATTCCACTTCATCAAACAAAAGAAGAAATGGAAGCCATTAAAAGAGGGGATGAAGAGAAAGAAAAAAAATGAGTGAACACTTTGGTTTAGATCATGATGTTTGTTAGATGATGACCTTAAACTACATATAGTACATGACTTCATGTAGATATGAGGGCATTTAAAAGAGCATGAAGAAACCAAGATAGTATGAAAGAGAGCCTGCACTGATCCAGCCAACAACTCATCCTTCTATTACAAAAGAAGGATGATCATCCCACAAATGAGATGAAGCTTGGTTTATGAGAGTATCACCAAAACATAAAAGAACAAATGATGCATCTCCTAAACCGACTTAAAGTCTCTAGTGGATTAACAGGTGAAAGAAGTATTGGCACAATCCCATGGTACAACTCTAATTCCAAAGTGTAGACCTTACCATGAGGAATATGATTATCTACCATACCATAAGGGATTTGTGCTTTCTTCTTTCAAAGAATTTAATGGGACAGGCAATCCGGAATAATATCGGGAATATTTTTGGGCAAGTTGCTACAATGCTAAAGTAAGTGATGCCTTATGGTTTCTGCAATTTTTTAGTAGTTTGACTATGATTGCCTTAGATTAGTATGCAAAGATACAAAATGGTTTAGTGTACACTTTCACTAAACTAGAAAACATATTTGTGAAGTGATTCACTTACACACAACTCCACATTAGTGTAGGTGACCTAGTCATTGAAAAGCAAAAGCCAGGTGAATCCCTCATAGATTATATCTTAAGATGAATGATTCTCAAACTTAAGTGTGAGTATCCATAAGAGCAAAGACATCAGAAATACTGCATAAAATATCCATGGTCCTATGGATTTTTTATTAAAAGGCTTTATTATTAAAACCTTTTAAAAAATTATTAAGCAAAGCCTCTAGCTTACAAGAAGAATCCCCTATGATGTCATTCTTAAGAGATCAGTCTAATACAAAACCATAAAAACATAGAAAAATGCTGGAAAAGAAGACAGGAAATGTCTCGATTGTGCAAAAAAAGTTCTAATTCAAGTCCAACTAGCCTTCACCTATAGGCCATCACAACAATAATCATCACCACCACCAAAAAAGGCTCCCATTAGCCATTTCAGTGAAAGGATGAACTAGACTTATTCTTTCAAGAGAGAGGCAGCAAGGAAGATCTTTAAAAATTTGAAGAAAAAGCCAGATTTCAAGCTGTTTGGTCCAAAAAGGCCAATGAACTAAATTATTGCCCATATCATCAGATTCTAGGTCATACCATTGAAGAATGCTTCACTTTTATGCATTGGCTTGAAAGAAATTATAAAAAAGGTTTGTGGTAATTCCCAAGGAATACCTTATGGACCTTGGGCAAGGGTCCATTAAGGTAATTATAGTTGAATCTTCAACCTCTTATACTACTTCTCTTTTAAGTGATTGGAATATTTATTTATCCCATTCTTCTAAGAAATATTTGATAAAAATTTTAAAAATTTCATGCTGGATCAAATAAAGACCTGAAAGAAAGAAGTCATCCAGATTGATCCATCGAAATAAAAAAACATAGTTCCTCCTCAACCCCATGTTGCACCATCAGATGTCTAAAAGTCTCGAGAGAGTAGTGAGCGAGGAATGTCTATTGTATCATTTAGGATTTTATATGATAAGGATAGAAAGGATATGCCTTACATCCTTTTATCCTTATGTACTCATCTTGAAAATATAAATAGAAAGCCTGTGGCTAAAGGCATTTGTTACATTCTTACTATTTTGGTGATCATGTTATGAATGAAGAAAAATGAAAAGATAAAAAAGAAACCTTTCATACTTATTGTAATGTATTTATAAATCAGGGTCTGAGTGATAGTTCTATGGCATTCGCTAGGAAAAACATCCTTTTCAAAATCTCCACCATCTTTATTGGGATGGGTAAAAGTATATTTTTTTATGAGGCATATTAATTTGTATTCAATTAGATTGCCCCTAACATTATGCTAGGGTTTACTTAGATCTATGTTCTACTTCCTATGAACACAAGCATTCATAGTTAATTACCTAAAGAGAACTCTTGATTAAGGTTGGAAACAAATATATCTCTTTGATATAAATCGATGTCTAGTGGTGTGTGTGGTGTAACATAGATGATTGTCTAAGAGAAATAGAAGAGTAGTCTCAATCAAGAAATAGAAGAGTAGTCTCAACTAATAAAACTAAAAAACTAATAACTAATTAACTAAAAACTAATAATAAAATAAAAAACTAAACAAACTAATAACTAATATAACTAATAAAACTAAAAACTTAAATAAATAACTAACTATTAATAACTATTAATAACAACTAATAAACCTAATAACTAATAAAACTAAAAACTAAATAATAACTAACTAATAACTAACTAAAAATAACTAATAACTAATAATAAAACTAATAACTAAAAACTAATAAAACTAACTAAAACTAATAAACTAAACTAATAACTAAAAAATTAAATAACTAATAAAACTAAACTTTATAAACTAATAATAAAACTAAAACATAATAACTAATAATAACTAAATAACTGAAAAATAACTAATAAAATAAACTAACTAAACTAACTAAAAAACTAATAAAACTAAACCTAATAACTAATAAAAACAAACTAACTAAACTAAATAACTAATAAATAAAATTAAAATTAAAATAAAAATAAAACTAACCAAACTATCTATAACTAACCTAATAAACTAATAAACTAACTAACTAAATTAATAAAACTAATAAAATTAGCTAACTAATTGAAATTAATAAAACCTAATAACCTAAAAAATTAGCTAAACTAACTAAAAAACTAAAAATAATAACTAAACTAAATTAATAAAAAACTAATTAACTATCTAACTAATAATTAAATAAAGCTAATAAACATAACTAAAACTAATAACCAACTAATAAAAAAAAGTAAACTAACAACTAAAAAACTAAACTAAACTAATAATTAAAACTAACTAATAATAAACTAATAAAACTAAACCTAACTAATAATAATAAACTAATAAAACTAAAACTAATAACTAAATAAAGCTAATAAACATAACTAAAAACTAATAACTAACTAATAATAAAAGTAAACTAACAACTAAAAAAGACTAAACTAAACTAATAGCTAAAACTAATAACTATCTAAAACTAATTAATAATAAACTAATAAAACTAAAACTAATAACTAAACTAATAAATTAAAACTAATAAACTATTAACTATTAAAAACTAACTAAATAACTAAAAAAATAAAACTAAACTAATAATAAACTAACTAAACTAATAACTAACTAATAATAAACTAATAATTAATAATAATAACTAATAATAACTATATAACTAATAACTAAACCTAATAACTAATAATAATAACTAAACTAATAGTAACTAAAAAATCCTCAAAACCTAATTAATTAGATAAACACTAATAATAAAAATAATAAAATTGATAAACTAATAATAAATAATAAAATAAATAAGCTAATAATTAAATAAATAATAAATAAACTAATAATAAACTAACTAACTAATAAATAAATAAATAAACTAATAAAACTAATAATAACTAAATAATAACTAAACTAATAACTAATAATAACTTAAAAAATAAATAATAATAACTAATTAAAAATTAATAAACTAATAATAACTATATATAACTTATAAATAATAATAAAAATAATAATAAATAATAATAATAATTAAATAAAAAAACTAAAAAGCTAAACTAAAACTAATAATAACTAAAACTAACTAATAAATAACTAAACTAATAACTAAATAAAAACTAACTAATAACTAAATATTAACAATATATAAATAACTAATAAAACTAACTAAAACTAATAAACTAATAACTATTAATAAAAAAAATAACTAAATAAAAATAATAATAATTAATAAACTAATAACTAATAAACTTAATTATAATAATAACAAAATAAATTAAATAATTAAATAACTAACTAATAAAAAAACTAATAACTAAAACTATGAAAATAATAACTAATAATAAGTAATAATAAATAACTAAACTAACTAAATTAATAACTAATAAAATAATAAAACTAAAAAACTAATAAATAATAACTAAAATAAATAATAAATAAATTAATAAACTAAATAACTAAGAAACTAATAATTAATAATAGCTAATAACTAAACTAAACTAATAACTAACTAATAACTAATTAAAACTAATAATAAATAAAACTAATAAAATAATAAATAATAACTAAAATAATAAACTAATAATAAAATTAATAATTAACTAAAATAATAATAATAATTATTAATAGCTAATAAACTAATAAACTAATAACTGATAGTAATAAGTAATGAATAAACTAACTAACTAATTAATAAATAATAACTAATAATAATAAACTAAATAACCAAAAACTAATAAAACTAAATAAACTAACTCACTAAAATAACTAATAACTATTCCTAATAACTAACTAATAACTAAAACTAATAATATCTAACTAAATAAATAACTAATTAAAACTAATAATCTAATAACTAAATAATAAAAAAAACTAATAAATTAAAAATCTAACTTATAACTAAATAACTAAATAAAATAATAATAAATAATAAATAATAATAATAAGTAAACTAAGAAACTAATAAACTAATAACTAAACTAAATAATAACTAAAAAATAACTAATAAAAACTAAGCTAACTAATAACTAATAAAAATTATAAATAACTAAACTAATAACTAATAGCTAAAACTAATAATAATAATAATAATAAAATAACTAAATTAATAACTAATAAAATAATAAAACTAAAAAACTAATAATTAATAATAACTAAAATAAATAATAAATTAATTAATAAACTAAATAACTAAAAAACCAATAACTAATAATAGCTAATAACTAAACTAAACTAATAATTAATTAAAACTAATAATAAAATAAACCTAATAAAATAATAAATAATAACTAAAATAATAAACTAATAATAAAACTAATAATTAAATAAAATAATAATAATTATTATTATTAGCTAATAAACCAATAAACTAATAAGTAATACTAATAAATAATGAATAAACTAACTAACTAATTAATAAATAATAATTAATTATAATAAACTAAATAGCTAAAAACTAATAAAACTAAATAAACTAACTAACTAAAATAACTAATAACTAATCCTAATAACTAATTAGCAACCAAAACCAATAATATCTAACCAAATAAATAACCAATTAAAACTAATAATCTAATAACCAAATAATAATAATAAACTAATAAACTAAAAAACTAACTAATAACTAAATAACTAAATAAAATAATAATAATAAACAAATAATAATAATAACTAAACTAATAAACTAATAAACTAATAACTAAACTAAATAATAACTAAATAAAATAACTAATAAAAACTAAACTAACTAAAAACTAATAAAAATTATAAATAACTAAACTAATAACTAATAACTAAAACTAATAATAATAATAATAATAATAATAAACTAATAACTAATAAAAACTAACTAAATTAATAAACTAATAAACTAAACTAATAAAATAATAAATAAAAACTAAACTAAATAATTAATAACTAAAATAATAATAACTAATAATAAAATAATAACTAATAATAACTAATAACTAATAACTAAAAAACTAAAATAATAAAAAACTAACAACAAATAACTAATAACTAAATGAATAACTAAACTAAAAACTAACTAATAACTAAAAACTAATAACTAATAACTAATAAACTAATAAATTAAAAAATAACTAATAACTAACTAAACTAATTAAAACTAATAATAAGACTATCTAATAATAACTAATAACTAAATAACTAAAACTAATAATAAACTAATAACTAAACTAATAAAAACCCAACCTAAACTAATAACTAACAACCAACTATAATAACCAATGAATAATAACCAAGTAAATAACCAAAAACTAAATTAATAACCAATAAAAAACCTAAAAACTAAACTAATAATAACTAACTAAACCTAAAACTAATAACTAATAACTAATAAACTAATAATAACTAATAAAATAAAATTAATAAAACTAAACTAACTAATAAACCTAAAACTAATTAACTAAATAATAATAAAATTGAAAAACTAATAATAATAATAATAACTAACTAAACTAAAACTAATAAACTAAATTAACTAATAACTAACTAAAAACTAATTAACTAATAATAACTAACTAACTAAACAAACTAATAATAACTAAAAAACTAATAATTAAAATAACCTAACTAATAACTAATAATAATAAACTAATATTAACTAACTAAACTAAAATTAAACTACTAACTAATAAAACTAATAAGAACTAAATAATAATTAACTAATAAAACTAATAACTAAAAAAACTAATAATAACTAAATAATAATAAACTAATACCTAACTAAAATTAATAAACTAATATTAACTAAACTAATAACTAACCAATAACTAATAATAAAACTAATAAACTAATAAACTAATAAATAACTAGTAATAATAAACTAACTAATAACTAATAATAATAATAATAATTAACTAACTAAACTAAAAACTTACTAATAATAACTAAACTAATAACTAATAATAATAAAACTAATAACTAATAACTAACTAAACTAAAGAACTTATAATAACTAACAAAAAAACTAATAAAACTAAAAAAACTGAACTAACTAATTAATAACTAATAATTAATAATAACTAACTAACTAATAAAAATAACTAATAACTAACTAAAACTAATAACTAAACTAAAAAACTAAAAAATTAACTAATAATAAATAACTAAATTAAAAACTTATAAAACTGATAAAAAAACCTAATAAACTAAACTAATAAAAATAACTAAATAAAACTAATTAATAATTAACTAAAACTTAATAACTAAATAACTAAAACTAAAAATAACTAACTAAATAACTAATAACTAAACTAATTTACAAAAATTAAACTATCTAATAAAACTAATAATAAATAACTAATAATAAAAATAATAACTAAACCTAATAATAAAATAAATAATAAATAATTAGATTAAATAACTATAAAACTAAATAACTAAATAATAAAACTTAATAAACTAACAAAAAAACTAACTAACTAAAAACTAAACCTAATAACTAAACTAAAACTAACTAACTAATAAACTTAATAATAATAAATAATAAAACTAAATAAAATAAATAATAACTAATAATAATAAACTAATAAAACTAAATAATAAATAACTAAAACTAATAACTAATAACTAACTACTAATAATAACTAATAAATAAATAACCTAACTAAAACTAACTAATAATAACTAATAAAACTAATAAAGCTAATAAAAAAACCTAATAACTAATAATAAAACTAAAATAATTAACTAAACTAATAAATAACCATAAAAACTAAAAAACTAAAAAAACTAATAACTAAACTAAATAACTAATAACAACTAACTAAAACTAATAATAATAACTAACTAATAAAACTAAACTATCTAAAATAAGATAATAAACTAATAAACTACTAATAACTAATAACTAAATAACTAAACTAAAAACTAATAAACTAAAATGTTTAACTAAAATAATAATAAAACTAATAAAACCTAAAAAAACTAAAATAATTAATACCCAATAATTAATAAAAAAACTAACTAATAACTAATAAAATAATAATAATAATAATAAACTAAAAGGCTAACTAATAATAACTAACTAACTAAAAAACTAACTAATAATAACTAATAATAAAACTTAATAAACTAAATAATAATTAAAACTAAACTTAACTAAAATTAATAATTAATAACTAACTAATTAATAACTAATTAAAAAAACTAATAATAATTAACTAATAACTAATAATAACTAAATAACTAATAAAAAACTAACTAAAACTAAACTAAATAACTAAACTAATAAACCAACTAATAAACTAATAAATAACTAAAACTAATAATAAACTAAACTAACTAATAATAAAACTAAAAATAACTAAATAACTAAATAATAATTAAACTAATAACTAATAACTAACTAATAAATAATAATATTAAATAGAAATAACATAATAATCACTAACTAATAAAGCTAAAATAACTAACTAATAAATATATAATAAAACTAAACTAAACTAATAATAATAACTAAACTAATAACTAATAAATAATAACTAAAATAGATAACTAAACTAATAACTAATAACTAATAATAATAATAATAATAATAATAATAATAATAAACAAATAATAAACCTAATAAAAACTAATAAAATAAAATAACTAATAATAAACTAATAATAATCACTAACTCATAATTAACTAAATATCTAATAAAAAATAACAATAATAAACCTAAAAAAGCAATAAACTAACTAAAATAAATAAACTAAACTAACTATAATAACTAATAAAAATAACTAAAACTAAACTAATAAATAATAACTAAACCTAATAATTAATAACTAAAAAATAAAACTAATAAACTAACTAAATAAACTAATAACTAATAATAACTAACTAATAATAATCATAAATAACTAATAACTAATAAACTAATAATAACAAACTAATAAACTATTAACTAATAACTAACTAAAATTAATAACTAAACTAATAACTAAACTAAAAACTAACTAATAATAAACCTGATAAACTAAATTAATAACTGTAATTAATAATAATAATAAACTAATAAATAACTAATAAACTAAACTAACTAAATAAAACTAACTAATAAAAAAATAAAAAACTAATAAACTAAATAACCAAACTAACTAAAAATTAATAATAACTAAACTAATAAACTAAATAATAATAACTAATAACTAATAACTAACTAAAACTAATAATAACTAAATAACTAATAACTAAAACTAAATAACTAAACTAACTAAAAACTAATAAACTAACTAAATAACTAAACTAATAAACTAATAAACTAAACTAACTAATAATAATAATAAACTAAAACTAACTAATAAACTAATAACTAATAATAACTAATATAACAAAAAAGTATAACAAACTAAACTAATAACTAATAAATTAACCAAACTAACTAATATAAACTAAAAAATAACTAATAACTAATAAACTAATAACTAACTAAAACTAAAAACTAAATAATAACTAACTAAAAAACAACTTAAAATTAACTAACTAATAACTAATAAATAATAACTAATAAACTAAATAACAAACTAACTAATAACTAAAACTAATAAACTAAATAAATAACTAACTTATAATAATAACTAACTAATAATAACTAATAAACTAATAATAACTAATAATAAACTAAATAATAACTAGCTAATAATAATAAATAAACTAATAACTAACTAATAATAACTAAATAACTAATTAATAAAACTAAGCTAAAAACTAATAAAACTAATAAAATAAACTAATAACTAATAAATAAACCTAACTAATAACTAA
The DNA here is from genome assembly GCA_021442155.1 of Cymbidium sinense. Lineage (NCBI taxonomy): Eukaryota > Viridiplantae > Streptophyta > Magnoliopsida > Asparagales > Orchidaceae > Cymbidium > Cymbidium sinense. The sequence continues at coordinate 24,427 of JAKCPB010000337.1, read as the reverse complement.
TAGTAACTAAATAACCTTTAATAAAACTAAACCTAATAACTAAAATGAATAAAACTGATAAAACTAACTAATAAATAAAAACTAAAACTACTACTAATAATAATTAGTAACTAACTAACTAACTAATAAATAAAACTAAAAAAAACTAAACTAAATAACTAAACTAATAATAAAACTAAGTAACTAGTAAACTAATAACTAATAATAATAACTAACTAAACTAATAAACTAATAATGAAAATAACTAATAATAATAAAATCTAAATAAATAACTAACTAAAACTAATAATAAACTAAATAACTAACTAAAGTTAATAATAAACTAAATAACTAATAATAACTAATAAAACTAACTAACTAAAACTAATAAAATAATAAACTAAAGCTAAATAAATTAAAAACTAATAAAATAATAAAATAATAACTAACTAATAACTAATAAACTAATAACTAATAAAAACTAACTAACTAATAACTAATAAACTAATAAACTAATAACTAAACTAAAAAACTAATAACTAAACTAATAGCTAATAAAAACTAAAGCTAATAATTAAACTAAAACTAGCCTAACTAATAATAAACTAAACTAACTAACTAATAAATAAACTAAAACTAATAACTAATAAACCAAATAATAACTAAATAACCTAATAACTAATAAATAAATAACTAACAATAACTAAACTAAAAACTAATAAAACTAAACTAATAAATAACTAACTAATAACTAAAATTAAAAAAAAAACTAAAAAAATATTAACTAAAATTAATTAACTAATATAAACTAATAACTAAAACTAAAACTAAAACTAATTGAAAACTAACTAAAACTAAACTAATAAAACTAATAACTGATAATAACAAATAAAACTAGCTAATAAATAAAACTAACTAATGACTAAAACCAAAACCTAATAAAACTAATAATAAAACTAATAACTAACTAACTAATAATAAATATTAATAACTAACTAAAACTAACTAAAAAAGTTAATAACTAACTAAAAGTAATAAAACTAAAGGAATAACTAATATAACTAAACTAAAAACTAAACAAATAACTAATAACTAATAATAATAACTAAACTAATAACTAAACTAAATAACTAATAACTGAAAACTAATAACCAATAACTAATAACTAATATACTAAATAAACTAATAACTAACTAACTAATAACTAATAAACTAATAACTATCTTGTAATAACTAATAATAATAAAAAAACTAACTAATAACTAATAAAAAACTAACTAAACTAAATAACTAATAACTAATAATAAATAACTAAAGTAAATGATAACTAAACTAATAGCCTCAAATAAAACTTAGAACTAACTAATAACTAATAAATAATTAATTAACTACTTAATAATAAAATAACTAAAACTAACTAACTAAACTAATAAAACTAACTAAAAACAAATAACTAACTAAAACTAATAAAATAAAAACTAAATAATAAAATTAACTAAAATTAACTAATAAATAAATAACTAATAACTAAACCTAATAAAATTAATAAACTAATAACTAATGAATAAACTAATAATAAAAATAACTAACTAATAATAATAACTACAATAACTAACTATAAATAACTAATAAAAATAATAACCAAACTAATAATATAATTAAAAATAATAAACCAATAAACTAACTAACAATAAAACTAACTAGTAACTAATAATAATAAAACCAACTAAACCAATTAAAAAATAATATTGACTAACTAATAACTAACTAATAATAATAAACTAATAACTAATAATAACTAAACTAAGCTAATAACAAATAACCAATAAAACCTAAATAACTAACTAAACTAAACTAAAACAAAAAACTAATAACCAAATAACCAACTATTAATACCAATAACTAAACCAATAACCAAAACCAAATATTAACTAATAAACTAAAACTTAAATAATTAATAAACTAAAACTAATAAACTAAATAACTAAATAATAACTAACTAAACCTAATAACTTAAACCTAATAAAATAATAACTAAAACTAATAAAACTAATAACTAACTAAACTAATAAAACTAACTAATAACTAAAACTAATAACTAATAAAAACTAAATAACTAACTAACTAATAAAAATAAATAATAAAATTAATAATATTGAACTAATAAACTAAAAAACTAAATAACCTAATAAAACTAACTAAATTAAACTAAAAAAACTAATAAATAATAAACTAAAAAATAAATAACTAAACTAATAACAAAATAAAACTAATAACTAAAACTAAATAAAACTAACTAATAAATAACTATTAAATAAATAACTAAACTAACAAAAATCAACTAAACTAAAAATAACAAACTAAAAACTAAATAAACTAGATAAAACTAATAATAACTAACTAATAACTAATAAATAAATAACTTAATAACTAATAAAAATTGATAATAAAACTAAATTATTAACTAATAAACTAATAACTAACTAATAATAAATAATAAACTAATAACTAAATAAAACTAACTAAACTAACCCTATTAACTAATAAATACTAATAAAACCAATAATAACTAACTAATAATAAACCAAATAACTAAATATTAACTAATAAACTAATAAACTATACTAATAACTAAACTTAGTAACTAAGAAAACAAATTAACTAATAACTAAAAATTACTAAATTAATAACTAAATAATAAACTAAATAACTATAAACTAATAATTAAATAACTAACTAATAACTAGTAAAACTTAATAAACTAAATAATAAAAATAATAAATAACTCACTAATAAACTAATAACTAAAACTAATAGCTAAAACTAAATAATAAAAACTAAACTAACTAAACTAATAACTAAAACTAATACTAATATTAATACCTAACTAAAACTAATAAAACTAAAAAAGTAATAAAACCTAATGACTAAACTAATAACTAATAACTAACTAATAACTAAACTAATAAACTAATAACTAAACTAATAATAATAACTAATAACTAAAATAATAATAAACTAAAAACTAAATAATAATAATAACTAATAACTAACTAAAATTAATAACTAAACTAAACTAAAACCTAATAAAACTAATAACTAATAACTAATAATAAACCTAATAATTAACTAATAACTAATAACTAACTAATAACTAAACTAATAATTAATAATAAAACTAATAATAACTAACTAAAAAACTAAAACTAATAAACCAATAACTAAACTAGCTAGTTATTAGTTTATTTCTTCAATTATTAGTTATTATTAGTTTAATTATAAATTTTGTTTCTAGTTATTAGTTTAGTTATTATAGTTTTTAATTTTTATTATTAGTTGGTTTTTTTAGTTTATTAATGTTTATTATTATTAGAATTTATGTTTATTAGTTATTAGTTTAGTTAGTTTAGTTTTATTCATTTTAGTTAGTTATTTAGTTTATTATTTAGTTATTATTATTAGTTATTTATTATTATTAGTTTTATTTATTATTTTAGTTATTAGTTATTAGTTTATTAGTTATTTTTATTATTAGTTATTAGTTATTAGTTATAGTTATTATTATTAGTTAGTTATTAGTTAGTTTTATTATTAATTATTTATTTATTAGTTTATTAGTTTAGTTATTAAGTTTTATTAGTTATTTAGTTTAGTTATTATTTATTAGTTGTTAGTTTAGTTTATTAGTTTATTATTTTTTAGTTTATTAGGATTATTAATATTATTTATTAATTTAGTTATTAGTTTTAGTTTTAGTAGTTTTAGTTAGTTGTTTATTTATTTATTGGTTATTATTATTAGTTAGTTATTTGTTTATTAGTTTATTATTAGTTATTATTAGTTATTAGTTTTATTAGTTAGTTATTAGTTTGGTTTATTAGTTTTATTTATTGTTTATTAGTTTATTATTAGTTATTATTAGTTATATTAGCTTCGTTAGTTATTATTATTAGTTATTAATTAATTAGTTAGTTAATTATTATTAGTTAGTTTTTACAATTAGTTTTGTTTTTTATATGTTTTCTTAGTTATTAGTTAGTTAGTTTCTTATTAATTTATTATTAGTATATTAGTTTAAGTTATTAGTTTTAGTTTATTAGTTTTTTATTAGTTAGTTTAGTTATTAGTTAGTTATTTTTTAGTTATTAGTTATTTATTTTATTATTAATTATTAATTTTTAGTTTAGTTTATAATTATTATTAGTTTTATTATTAGTATTATTAGTTTATTAGTTTTAGGTTTAAATTTATTATTTTTTTAGTTATTAGTTTTATTAGTTAGTTATTATTATTATTATTATTTATTATTAGTTTAGTTAGTTGATTAGTTATTATTAGTTATTAGTTAGTTAGTTATTATTCTTACTTTTTTAGTTTAATTATTAGTTTATTTAGTTTTTATTAGTTTTATTGTTAATTTATTAGTTTAGTTATTATTAGTTAGCTTTAGTTTGTTAGTTATTAGTTTAATTATTTTATTTATTATTTTATTATTAGTTTATTAGTTTATTATTTTAGTTTTTAGTTAGTTATTTAGTTATTATTATTAGTTATTAAGTTAGTTATTATTAGTTTAGTTATTTATTAGTTTATTATTATTAGTTGGTAGTTAGTATTAGTCAGTTAGTTCTTAATTATTAGTTTAGGTTATTAGTTAGTTAGTTTTTATTAGTTTATTATTAGTTTTAGTTAGTTATTTATTAGTTAGTTAGTTTTATTAGTTAGTTTTATTATTTTTTATTATTATTTTATTAATTTATTAGTTTATTATTTTTTAAGCTTTATTAGTTATTAGTTTTATTTTAGTTATTATGTTTTAGTTTGTTAATTTAGGTTTAGTTTTAGTTTTATTAGTTTTATTATTAGTTATTTAGTTAGTTATTAGTTTTATTAGTTTTATTAATTATTATTAGTTTATTAGTTTAGTTATTATTATATTATTATTATTATTATTAAGTTTAAGTTAGTTATTATTTGTTAGTTATTAGTTTATTAGTTTAGTTATTATTAGTTATTAGTTAATTAGTTTAGTTAGTTATTAGTTTTTTATTATTAGTTAGTTTAGTTATTATTAATTAGTTAGTTATTAGTTTATTAGGTTATTAGTTTAGCTATTAGTTAGTTTATTAGCTTATTAGTTTTATTAGTTTAGTTAGTTAGTCATTAGTTTAGTTTTATTATTTTTATTAGTTTTATTTAGTTATTAGTTTAAACCTATTTTTAGTTAGTTAGTTTATTAGTTTATTTTATTATTAGTTAGTTTAGTTAGTTAGTAATTATTAGGTTTAATTATTATTATTTAGTTTTTAATTATATTTATTAGTTTAGTTATTAAGTTTAGTTATTAATTATTATCATTATTAATTTTATTAGTTTTATTCAGTTTGTCATAAGTTACTTTTAGTTTATTAATTATTAGTTATTAGTTAGTTTATTTAGTTATTAGTTAGTTATTAGTTTTAATTTTTTTCATTTAGTTAGTTGGTTTTTTTAGTTTAGTTAGTTTTAGTTTTAGTTTTTAGTTATTAGTTATTTAATTTATTTTTTTAGTTTATTAGTTAGGTTATTTTTTAGTTAGTTTTATTAATTTTTGTTAGTTTTATTAGGTTATTAAGTTTAGTTATTAGTTTATTAGTTATTAATTTTGTTTAGCTATTAGTTATTAGTTATTAGTTATTAGATTAGTTTTATTAGTTTTTTTAGTTGGTTAGTTTTTAGTTTTAGTTTAGTTTGGTTATTTATTATTAATTTTTATATAATTTTTTATTATTTTAATTTATTTTTTAGTTAGTTTATTAGTTTATTTAGTTCATTATTAGTTTAGTTATTAGTTTTTATTAGTTATTATTAAGTTATTATTAGTTTTATTATTAGTTTAGTTAGCTTAGTTAGTTTTATTATTAGTTATTATTTTAGTAGTTTTAGTTTTAAGTTATTAGTTATTAGTTATTATTATTATTTAGTTTTTACTTTTATTATTATTTAGTTTTTAGTTATTAGTTTAACACTACCATTGTCGGTTCCAAGTCCGGATGTGAAAAGTGGAGGGTTACGATAGGTAGTCAACAGCCAGCATAAAACTTGTCGAAATAATCATGCCATAAATCCTTCAAATCATTGTGTTAATGCTAGGGCGTCCCCTGGAATGGACACGCTATATGGCTTGAATACAGTGAAAAATGTGCAAGAACCTTTGCATGGCCGTGCGTGTTAAATAAAAGGGTTCCCACATTATGGATGGATGCAGGCAAAGAAGTTAGTTCATGAAACTTGAATTAGGTTAGGATCTTGGAATATAGGTACTCTTACAGGTAAATTAATGGAATTAATAGATATTATGGTTCATAGAAAAATAAATATTTTATGTGTTCAAGAAACTAAATGGGTTGGGGAGAAGGCCAAGAAGATTGATAGTTTAAGTTTTAAACTTTGGTATTCAGGTAGAAGTCGAACTAGAAATGGTGTAGGTGTGATTATAGATAAAAGTTTGAAGGATAATGTTATAAATATTAATAGATGTGGAGATAAAATTATAGCTTTAAAGATTATTATTGATACTAAGATTATCAATGTTGTAAGTGTTTATGCTCCTCAAGTAGGTTTGGATGTAAGCTCAAAAGAAAAATTTTGGAATGAATTAGAGGGATTAATACAAAAGATACCTCTTGAAGAAATAGTATTTATTGGAGGAGATTTAAATGAACATGTTGGTAGAGTGATAGAAGATTTTAAAGTGTTCATGGTGGTTATGGATTTGGAGTGACTAATGAAGAAGGTAGGACAATATTAGATTTTTATCTTAGCTTATGATTTTGTAGTTGCTAATACTTTATTTAAGAAAATAGATGAACATATTATTACTCATAAAAATGGATCTAGTAAAACATAGATTGATTATTTTCTAATGTTATTATTTAGTTATTAGTTTATTTATTTTATTATTTTTATTAGTTTAGTTTTAATTAGTTTTATTAGTTTTAGTTTTTTAGTTTTATTTAGTTTTTATTAGTTATTTATTTAGTTTGTTAGTTATTAGTTATTATTAGTTTTTATTAGTTAATTATTTATTAGTTAATGTTATTAGTTAGTTAGTTTAGTCATTATTTAGGTTTTAGTATTAGTTATTATTTATTATTAATTTAGTTTTAGTTATTTTTAATTATTATTAGTTTTTAGTTTATTAGGTTTATTATTTAGTTTTTAGGTTTCATCATTTATTAGTTATTAGGTTAGTTATTATAATTAGTTTTAGTTAGTTATTATTAGTTATTTAGTTTGGTTAGTAATTATTAGTTATTAGTTATTTGTTAGGTATTAGTTCTAGTTAGTTTATTAGTTTATTAGTTAGGTTTTATTAGTTATTCATTATTTATTAGTTTATTAGTTTTTAGTTATTTATTTATTAATTAGTTATTTTATCAATTATTAGGTTTAATTATTAGTTTTATTAGTTTATTATTATTAATTATTAGTTATTAGTTTTAGCTTTTAGTTTATTAGTTTTATTTAGTTATTATTAGTTAGTTTTTAGTTTAGTTATTAGTAGTTATTTTAGGTTTTCATTATTTAGTTATTATTTAATAGTTAGTTAGTTAGTTTATTATTATTATTATTAGTTTTATTAGTTATTAGTTTAGTTATTAGATTTTATTAGTTATTAGTTTATTAGTTTTATTAATTAGGTTATTATTTAGTTTTTTAAGTATTATTATTATTATTTAGTTATTAGGTTTTTAGCTAGTTATTATTAGTTATTACTTTAATTTATTAATTATTCAGGTTTCTATTTGTCAATTATTATTAGTTAGTTTTAGTTTTAGTTTTAGTTTCTAGGTTTTTTAGTTATTATTATAAGTTATTAGTTATTTAGTTTATTTAGTTTTAGTTTTTAGTTTTTATGAGTTTTATTTAGTTATTAGGTTTTTAGTTAGTTTTATTTATTAGTTATAATAATAATAAATATTAATATTATTAGTTAGTTAGTCTTTTTTTAGTTAGTTTAGTTTATTATTAGGTTTAGTTTTTATTAGTTTATTCATTATTAGTTATATTAATTTAGTTTTTTATTTTATTATTATTAGGTTATTATTAGTTATTATTAGTTAGGTTTATTAGTTTTCCTTTTTAGTTATTTATTAGTTTTTATTAGTTATTAGTTATTTTTAGTTTTTAGTTTAGTTATTAGTTAGTTATTAGTTTTTAGGTTTAGTTTATTAGTTTAAGTTTTTAGTTTTTATTAGTTATTATTATTGTTAGTTAGTTTTTTTAGTTGATTATTTGTTAGTTAGTTATTTGTTAGTTTTTTAAGTTAGCTTTTTTTTTTAGTTTTTTTATTAGTTATTATTGTTGCTAGTTAGTTTTTTTAGTTGATTATTTGTTAGTTAGTTATTTGTTAGTTTTTTAAGTTAGCTTTTTTATTAGTTATTATTTGGTTTATTATTTATTAGTTTTTTAGGTTTTAGTTTTAGTTTTAGTTTATTAGTTTATTATTATTAGTTTTTAGTTATTATTATTAGATTTTGATTATTATTTTTATTATTAGTTTTTAGTTATTATTAGTTTTATCATTAGTTAGTTTTATTTGTTTATTAGTTATTAGTTATTAGTTATTAGTTTACTTTTTTTATTTAGTTATTATTATTAGTTTTTAGTTAGTTTTTTATTATTAGTTAGTTATTAGTTATTAGTTTAATTATTTAGTTATTATTAGTTTAATTATTATTATTATTATTTATTAGGTTTTTTATTGGTTTGTTTTATTATTAGTTTTGGTTAGTTGGTTAGTTATTATTATTAGTTAGGTTATTTAGTTTATTTTTTATTAATTTAGTGTAGTTAGTTATTATTATTAGTTAGTTATTATTAGTTTTATTAGTTAGTTATTAGTTTATTTAGTTATTAGTTTTATTATTATTTATTAGTTTTTTTTCGTTATTTATTAGTTTTTATTAGTTATTATTAGTTTTAGTTTTTAGTTATTATTAGTTAGTTATTAGTTATTTAGTTATTAGTTAGTTATTATAGTTATTATTATTATTAAGTTTTTTATTAGTTATTAGTTATTAGTTTTTATTTTATTAGTTATTATTAGTAATTAGTTTAGTTAGTTAATATTATTATTTATTTTTTATTAGTTATTATTAGTTATTAGTTTAGTTTTATTAGTCATTATTTTATTAATATTAGATAGTTATTAGTTAGTTTAGTTTATTAGTTATTAGATTTTAGTTTATTATTAGTTAGTTATTTATTTTAATAGTTAGTTATAGTTATTAGTTATTATTATTATTATTATTATTATTATTATTATTATTATTATTATTATTATTATTATTATTATTATTATTATTATTATTTTAAGTTTTGTTTATTAGGTTAGTTATTAGTTAGTTATTATTTTTTTTATTATTATTAGGCTTAGTTTTATTTGTTATTTTAGTTTTATTATTTATTAGTTTATTATTATTACTAGTTTAGTTATTATTAGTTATTTAGTTAATTATTAGTTATTAGTTATTATTATTAGTTAGTTAGTTAGTTTAGTTATTAGTTTATTATTAGTAGTTATTTTTTGTTATTATTATTATTAGTTGTATTGGTTTATTATTATTATTTTTTGGTTTTTTATTAGTTATTATTAGTTATTATTATTAGTAATTAGGTTTTATTAGCTTAGTTATTATTATTATTATTATTATATTATTATTATTATTATTATTATTATTATTTATTATTATTATTATTATTATTAGTTTTTAGTTATTATTAGTTGTATTAGTTAGTTAGTTAGTTAGTTTATTAGTTTATTAGTTTATTTAATTATTAGTTTAGTTATTATTTTTTATTTAGTTGGTTATTTGGTTAGTTATTGTAGTTATTTGGTTTAGTTAATTTACTTACTTTATTATTAGTTTAGTAATTAGTTAGTTTATTATTTATTATTATTTTTGTTATTTAGTTATTTAGTTTTATTAGTTTTTAGTTATTATTAGGTTTTTATTAGTTATACTAGTTATTATTAGTCAATTTTATTATTATTAATTTTACTAGTTTTTGTTTATTTATTAGTTATTAGTTTTCTTAATTTTGTTCTTAGTTATTATTAGTTTAGTTATTAGTTTATTAGTTTATTAGTTATTAGTTTATTTATTTTTAGTTATTAGTTTTTATTATTAGTTAGTTTTCTAGTTAATTAGTTAGTTATTATAGTTACTAGTTTATTATTATTAGCTTTTAGGAATATTAGTTATTAGTTTAGTTAGTTTAGTTTTATTAGTTTTTAGTTAGTTATTTAGTTTCTTAGTTAGTTATTATTATAAGTTATTTATTATTATTAGTTTGATTTATTATTTTAGTTATTAGTTCAATAGTTAGTTTTATTATTAGTTTTCAGTTATTAGTTTTAGTTATTATTATTAGTTAGTTTCATTATTAATTTTTTATTTATTAATTTATTAGTTTAGTTATTAGGTTTTATTAATTATTTAGTTTAGTTATTTTTATTAGTTATTATTTATTAGTTATTAGTTTAGTTTATTAGTTTATTATTTTTTTGGTTTATTATTATTATTTATTAGTTTAGTTATTAATTTTTAATTTTTAGTTTTAGTTAGTTTTAGTTAGTTATTTATTTATTTATTAGTTATTATTATTAGTTAGTTATTATTTTATTAGTTTATTATTAGTTATTATTAGTTATTAGTTTTATTAGTTAGTTATTATTAGTTATATTAGTTTAGTTAATTATTATTATTAATTAATTAGTTAGTTAGTTAGTTATCAGTTAGTTATTATTATTAGTTTTTTATTTTTTATTAGTTTTTTAGTTAGTTTTATTAGTTATTAGTTAGTTAGTTTATTATTAATTTGTTATTAGTTTATTAGTTTAGATTATTAGTTTTAGTTTATTATTTTTTTATTAGTTAGTTTAGTTATTAGTTTATTAGTTTTTGTTTTAGGTTTATTAGTTTTTTAGTTATTAGTTTTATTAGTTTTTATTATTAGTTATTAGTTTATTAGTTTTTAATTTTATTAGTTAGTTATTATTATTATTATTTATTATTAGTTTAGTTATTTTATTAGTTTATTATTAGTTATTAGTTAGTTAATTATTATTTAGTTTTTAATTTAGTTATTAGTTATTAGTTTATTTATTTTTATTAGTCTTTTTACTATTTTATTAGTTTAGTTATAATTAGTTAGTTTTACTTTGTTAATTATTAGGTTTAATTATTAGTTTAGTTAGTTTATTAGTTAGTTTATTTATTAATTTATTATTAATTTATTAGTTTATTATTTTAATTTTTAATTAGTTATTTAGTTATTACTTTTAATTATTAGATTAATTATTATTAGTTTTGTTATTTATTAGTTTATTATTATTAGCTATTAGTTATTATCAGTTAGTTAGTTTTTAGTTATTAGTTTAGGTTATTAGTTAGTTAGTTTTTATAAGTTTATTAGTTTAGTGTTAGTTTTAGTTAGTTATTTATTAGTTAGTTTTATTAGTTTTTTATTATTAGTTTATTAGTTTATTAATTTTTTTTGTTTTTTAGGTTTTATTAGTTATTAGTTTTATTTTACTTATTAGGTTTTAGTTTATTAGTTTAGGTTTAGTTTTAGATTTATTAATTTTATTATCAATTATTCAGTTAGTTATTTGGTTTATTAGTTTTATTAATTATTATTAGTTTATATGTTTAGTTATATTATTATTTAATTATTATTATTATTAGTTTTTAGTTAGTTATTTTGTTAGTTATTATTTATTAGTTATTATTAATTATTAGTTAGTTAGTATAGTTAGTTATTAGTTTTTTTATTATTAGTTAGTTTAGTTATTATTAATTAGTTATTTATTTATTAAGTTATTAGTTTAGTTTTTTAGGTTTATTATTAGTTTATTATTAGTTTAGTTAGTTAGTAGTTTTTATTAGTTAGTTTATTAGTTTATTAGTTTTATTAGTTTTAGTTATTAGTTTAGTTAGTTAGTCATTAGTTTAGTTTTATTAGTTTTATTAATTTTATTTAGTTATTAGTTTATTAGTTTTTTTAGTTAGTTAGTTTATTAGTTTATTAGTTTAGTTAGTTTAGTTAGTTATTAATTGTTATTAGTTTAGTTATTATTTGTTAGTTATTTAATTTGTATTTTAGTTTAGTTATTAGGTTTAGTTTAGTTATTAGTTATTATTATTATTCATTTTATTAATTTTATTTATTTAGTTAATAGTCAGATTTAGTTTATTATTAGTTATTAGTTAGTTATTAATTTTAGTTTTTTAGTTTTGTTAGTTCATTTTTTTAGTTTAGTTAGTTATTAGTTAGTTTTAATTTTAGTTTTTAGTTATTAGTTAGTTATTTTTTTAGTTTATTAATTAGGTTATTTTATTAGTTATTTTTATTAGTTTTAGTTAGTTTTATTGGGTTATTAGGTTTAGTTATTAGCTTATTAATTATTAGTTTAGTTTATTTATTAGTTTATTAATTTTTATTACTTAGTTATTAGTTAGTTAGTTTAGTTTTTAGGTTTAGTTTACTTATTTATTAGTTTAGTTTTTATTAGTTATTAGTTAGTTACCATTATTAGTTTTAGTTATTATTGGTTAGTTTTAGTTAGGTTATTTATTTATTAGTTTTAATTATTTAGTTTAGTTATTATTATTATTAGTTTTTTTTATATATTAGTTTATTAGTTTTTTTTAGGTTTTATTATTAGTTAGTTTAGTTAGTTTTATAATTTATTAGTTTAGTTATTTAGTTTATTATTATTAGTTTTTATTAGTTAGTTAGTTTAGTTTATTTTTATTATTATTAGTTATTATTAGTTATTAGTTTATTTGTTTAGTTAGTTTTATTATTTTTTAGTTTTTATTTAGTTATTAGTTTTTTAGTTTATTATTAGTTTATATAATTAGGTTTTATTAGTTATTAGTTAGTTTTAGTTATTAGTTATTATTATTTTTATTAGTTTTTTAGTTTATTAGTTATTATTTAGTTATTATTTTATTAGTTTAGTTATTATTAGTTAGTTTAGTTATTAGTTTTTAGGTTATTAGTTTAGTTTATTAGTTATTAGTTTAGTTATTTAGTTTATTTATTAGTTATTTATTAGTTAGTTTGTATTAGTTTTATTAGAAATTATTATTATTATTAGAATTAATTTAGTTATTATTTAGTTATTAGTTTATTAGTTTATTAGTTATATCAGTTTTATTAGTTTATTAGTTTAGGATATTATTAGTTATTAGTTTTATTAGTTTATTATTAGTTTATTAGATTTATTATTAATTTTTATTAGTTAGTTAGTTAATTAATTAATTTTTTAATTATTAGTTTATTAGTTAAGTTTTTTAGTTAGTTATTAGGTATTAGTTTTATTATTTATTAGTTATTAGTTTATTTAGTTTATTATCATTAGTTATTAGTTAGTTATTTATTTTTATTTTAGTTTTATTAGTTATTTAGTTATTAGGTTTCATTAGTTATTATTAGTTAGTTATTATTAGTTATTAGTTGTTAGTTTATTAGTTAGTTAGTTTATTTAGTTGTTATTATTAGTTTTAATTTTATTAGTTTTTAATTTAGTTATTAGTTATTAGTTTTTAGTTTTAGTTATTATTATGTTTGGGTTTAGGTTTGAATTCTTAGTTGGTTATTAGTTTTATTAGTTTATTATTAATAGTTTAGTTATTATTAGTTTATTATTAATATTTATTAGTTTCATTTTTTTTAGTTTAGTTAGTTATTAGTTAGTTTTAATTTTAGTTTTAGTTATTAGTTAGTTATTTTTTTAGTTTATTAATTAGGTTATTTTATTAGTTATTTTATTAGTTTTAGTTAGTTTTATTAGGTTATTAGGTTTAGTTATTAGTTTATTAGTTATTAATTTATTTTAGTTATTAGTTTATTAATTTTTACTTAGTTATTAGTTAGTTAGTTTAGTTTTTAGGTTTAGTTTACTTATTTATTAGTTTAGTTTTTATTAGTTATTAGTTAGTTACCATTATTAGTTTTAGTTATTATTGGTTAGTTTTTAGTTAGGTTATTTATTTATTAGTTTTATTAATTATTTAGTTTAGTTATTATTATTATTAGTTTTAGTATATTAGTTTATTAGTTTATTGGTTTTTAGGTTTTATTATTAGTTAGTTTAGTTAGTTTTATAATTTATTAGTTTAGTTATTTATTTTTTATTATTATTAGTTTATTAGTTAGTTAGTTTATTTTATTTTTATTATTATTAGTTATTATTAGATATTAGTTTATTTGTTTAGTTAGTTTTATTATTTTTAGTTTTTATTTAGTTATTAGTTTTTTAGTTTTTTATTAGTTCATATAAGTAGATTTTATTAGTTATTAGTTAGTTTTAGTTATTAGTTATTATTAGTTTTATTATTTTATTAGGTTATTAGTTTATTAGTTATTATTTAGTTATTAGTTTAGTTATTATTAGTTAGTTTAGTTATTAGTTTTTTGGTTATTAGTTTAGTTTATTAGTTATTAGTTTAGTTATTTAGTTTATTTATTAGTTATTTATTAGTTAGTTAGTTTTAGTTTTATTAGTAATTATTATTATTATTATTAGTTTAGTTATTATTTTGTTATTAGTTTATTAGTTTATTAGTTATATGGTTTTTTTGTTTATTAGTTTAGGTTATTATTAGTTATTAGTTTTATTAGTTTATTATTGGTTTATTAGATTTATTATTTTTATTGGTTAGTTAGTTAATTAATTAATTTTTTTATTAGTTTATTAGTTAAGTTTTTTAGTTAGTTATTAGGTATTAGTTTTTTATTATTTAGTTATTAGTTTATTTAGTTTATTATCATTGGTTATTAGTTAGTTATTTATTTTATTTTAGTTTTATTAGTTATTTAGTTATTAGGTTTCATTAGTTATTATTAGTTAGTTATTAGTTATTAGTTGTTAGTTTATTAGTTAGTTAGTTTATTTAGTTGTTATTATTAGTTTTAATTTTATTAGTTTTTAATTTAGTTATTAGTTATTAGTTTTTAGTTTTAGTTATTATTATGTTTAGGTTTAGGTTTAGTTACTAGTTAGTTATTAGTTTTATTAGTTTATTATTAATAGTTTAGTTATTATTATTATTATTAATATTTATTAGTTTTATTAGTTTTAGTATTAGTTGGTTATTAGTGTAGTTATTAGTTATTATTAATTATTAGTTATCGGTTATTGGTTAGTTAGTTTTATTAGTGGTTTTGGTTTTAGTTAGTTTTTTTTATTATTGGTTTAATAATTATTTTTGTTATTATTTATTAGTTATTTAGTTTATTTGTTTATATTATTATTATTTAATTTAATTTTTATTAGTTATTAATTTTATTATTTAGTTATTAGTTAGTTATTAGTTAGTTAGTATTTATTAGTTTAGTTATTATTATTTAGTTTATTAGTTTAGTTAATTTATTTAGTTTTATTAGTTTATTAGTTTATTAGCTTAGTTTTATTAGTTAGTTTATTATTATTTAGTTTTAGTTTTATTATTTTTTTAGTTTTTTATTAGGTTTAGTTTTGTTTTTTAATTATTATTAATTAGTTATTAATATTATTAGGTTATTAGTTTTTAGTTTTAATTGTTATTATTATTTATTATTGGTTTTTTATTATTATTGTAGTTATTATTATTAGTTTATTAATTTTATTTAGTTTTAGTTATTTAAGTTTTTTATTAGTTTTTATTTTTAATTAATTTAGTTAGTTTTTAGTTATTTAGTTATTAGTATTAGTTATTAATTATTAGTTTATTATTATTAGTTTAGTTTTATTAGTTTATTATTTCTTATTATTAGTTAGTTAGTAGTTTTTAGTTAAAGTTATTAGTTTAGTTTTAATTAGTTATTATTAGTTAGTTAGTTATTATTTATTAGTTAGTTGGTATTAGTTTATTAGTTTTATTAGTTTAGTTATTAGTTATTAGTTAGGTTTATTAATATTATTAGTTTTAGTTATTAGTTATTATTAGTAAGTTAATTTATTAGTTATTAGTTATTTATTTTATTAGTTTAGTTTTTTTAGTTAGTTTATTATTATTATTAGTTTATTTTATTTATTATTAGTTATTAGTTTTTTAGTTAGTTTTTATTAGTTATTAGTTATATTAGTTATTTATTTATTATTAGTTTTATTAGTTAATTATTAATTATTAGTTTATTTTTTTATTAGTTATTAGTTTAGTTATTATTAGTTATTTATTAGTTATTAGTTAGTTATTTAGTTAGTTAGTTTTATTAGTTAGTTTTTTAGTTTATTATTAGTTATTAGTTTTTAATATTTAGTTAGTTATTAGTTTATTAGTTTAGTTATTTATTTTTTAGTTTATTTATTAGTTTATTAGTTTTAATTGCTTACTAGTTTAGTTTTATTAGTTTAGTTATTAGTTATTTAGTTTATTATTAGTTATTTTTATTTTTTTATTAGTTATTAGTTATTATTAATTATTAGTTTTTAGTTATTAGTTATTATTGGTTAGTTAGTTTTAGTGATTAATTTATTAATCATTTATTTAGTTATTAGTTTATTAGTTTATTAGTTCAATTATTATTAGTTATTATATTTATTAGTTAATTATTTATTATTATTAATTATTATTAGTTTATTAGTTTTTTTATAGTTTATTCATTATTAATTATTATTAGTTATTATTATTAGTTAGTTATTTAGTTTAGTTTATTATTTATTATTAGTTATTAGTTCATTAGTTTATTAGTTTTTATTGGTTATTAGTTATTTTAGTTATTATTAGTTATTATTAGCTATTAGCTTTAGTTAGTTTTTATTAGTTAGTTATTATATTTTTTTATTAGTTATTATTTATTTTAGGTTATTTATTTAGTTAGTTCTTTTTATTATTATTTATTAGTTATTAGTTAATTAGTTTTTAAGTTTTTTATTTAGCTTTTATTAGTTATTAGTTTAGTTATTATTTGTTAGTTTTTAGTTTAGTTATTATTAGGTTTATTAGTTATTAGTTTTACTATTAGTTAGTTATTATTATTAGTTTGTTATTCATTATTATTTTTAGTTATTATTAGCAATTAGTTCATTATTATTTTTATTATTAGTTTTATTATTATTAGTTATTAGTTTCATTAGGTTTATTATTATTAGTTTTAGTTAGTTATTATTTATTATTTATTAGTTATTAGTTATTAGTTATTAGTTTAGTTATTATTAGTTTTATTAGTTTTATTAGTTTATTTATTTGGTTTTAGTTTATTAGTTATTAGTTAGTTATTAGTTAGTTTTTAGTTTATTATTTAGTTAGTTTTAGTTATTATTATTATTATTATTTAGTTATTAGTTTTATTAGTTATTATTATATTATTATTAGTTTTAGTTATTAGTTATTATTAGTTTAGTTATTAGTTAGTTATTAGTTTATTAGTTTATTAGTTATTAGTTATTAGTTATAGTTTAGTTAGTTATTTATTTATTATTTATTAGTTATTTCTTAGTTATTTAGTTATTTAGTTATTAGTTTAGTTAGTTATTATTATTAGTGAGTTTTAGTTAGTTTTATAATTAGTTTATTTTATTAGTCAGTTAGATATTATTATTAGTTATTTAGTTGTTAGTTTCATTTTATTTAGTATTTTAGTTAATATTTTAGTTATTATTATTAGTTAGTTTTATTAGTTTTAGTTACTAGTTAGTTATTTAGTAGTTTTTTTTATCAATTTTATTAGTTTTAGTTATTAGTTTTATTAGTTTATTTATTATTTTTTTAGTTATTAGTTATTAGTTTAGTTTTTTAGTTATTATTATTAGTTATTATTACTATTTAGTTATTAGTTTATTTATTATTAATTATTAGTTTATTTATTAATTATTTATTAGTTTTGCTTTTAGTTAATTATTATTGTTAGTTAGTTTAGTTAGTTTTTAGTTATTAGTTAGTTTAGTTATTAGTTTATTAGTTCTAGTTTTTTAGTTAGTTATTATTACTTTTATTATTAGTTATTAGTTTACTTCTTTTAGTTAGTTATTAGTTCTTAGTTTTATTAGGTTTTTAGATTATTTATTATTATTTAGTTAGTTTAGTTATTAGGTATTATTATTATTAGTTATTTAATTACTAGTTTTTATTATTAGTATAGTTATTAGTTTATTTATTTAGTTAGTTTAGTTATTAGGTTTAATTAGTTTTAATTAGTTATTAGTTTAGTTATTATTTATTTGTTTAGTTAGTTTAGTTTTTAATATTTAGCTTTAGCTATTAGTTTTAGTTATTAGTTATTAGTTATTAGTTTTAGTTAGTTATTAGTTTATTAGTTATTTATTATTTTTATTATTTAGATTATTAGGTTTTATTAGTTATTAGTTAGTTATTTAATTATTAGTTTATTAGTTTGTTAGTTTATTATCTAGTTATGAGTTTATTAGGTTTTAGTTATTAGTTAGTTAGTTTTCTTAGTTAATAGGTTTAGTTATTAGTTTTAGTTTATTAGCTTATTAGTTTATTGGTTATTATTTAGTTATTTAGTTTTATTATTAGTTAGTTATTATTAGTTTTTTTAATTTTTATTAGTTATTAGGTTTAGTTTAGTTAGTTTTATTTAGTTATTACTTTATTATTTATTATTAGTTAATTATTAATTTATTAATTATTAATTTAGTTTTATTATTTGTTAGTTATTATTAGTTATTATTAGTTTAGTCTAGTTTATTTAGTTTTTAGTTAGTTATTATTAGTTTAGTTAGTTTTAGTTAGTTTAGTTATTAGTTTATTAGTTATTTATTAGATAGTTTTATTTAGTTTTTATTATTAATTATATTATTTATTAGTTATTAGTTTAGTTATTTATTTTTAGTTTATTATTTATTAGTTTTTTTAGTTTAGTTTAGTTAGTTTTATTAGGTTATTTAGTTTTTTAGTCTATTAGTTTATTATTATTAGTTTTATTAGTTATTTTTATTAGTTAGTTAGTTATTTAGTTTTATTTATTATTAGTTAGTTTTATTAGTTTAGTTATTAGTTTAGTTAGTTATTAGTTTTAGTTATTATTTTATTAGGTTTAAGTTATTAGGTTTAGTTAGTTATTATTTAGTTATTTAGTTTATTAGTTTTGGTATATTAGTTATTTAGGTTTTAGTTTATTAGTTATTAGTTAGTTTATTCATTAGTTTAGCTTTTAGTTATTATTAGTTAGTTATTTAGTTATTAGTTTTATTAGTGTTAGGTTTAGTTTTAGTTATTTATTTATGTTTTGTTAGTTATTAATTTAGTTTAGTTATTATTAGTTATTAGTTTATTATTATTAGTTAGTTATTAGTTAGTCAATATTATTTTTAAATAGTTTATTTAGTTTTATTATTATTATTAGTTCTTAGTTAGTTTTATTACTTAGTTATTTTATTAGTTTATTAGTTAGTTAGTTTTAGTTTAGTTTAATTATTTTATTATTAGTTATTAGTTTATTATTTTATTAGTTATTATTATTAGTTTAGTTATTATTTTTATTAGTTATTTTTTAGTTATTTTTATTTAGTTCTTATTAGTTATTATTATTTGTTAGTTATTTTTATTATTATTAGTTTATTAGTTAGTTATTAGTTTATTAGTTTTATTAGGTTCAGTTATTAATTATTTATTTATTAGTTAGTTAGTTTTAGTTAGTTAGTTTTAGTTAGTTTTATTATTTAGTTTTTATTTTATTAGTTTTAGTTAGTTAATAATTTTTAGTTTGTTTTATTAGTTTAGTTAGTTAGTTTTTAGTTATTTTAATATTAGTTGAAATTATTTTAGTTAGTTTTAGTTTTTATTTTTGGTTTATTAGTTTTTTTACTTTAGTTATTATTATTAGTTATTAGTTATTTAGTTTAGCTATTTATTATTATTATTAGTTATTACAAGATAGTCATTAGTTTATTAGTTATTTGTTAGTTATTGTAGTTTATTTAGTTTATTAGTCATTAGTTATTTGTTATTATTTTTTAGTTATTTTTTTTAGTTATTATTATTATTTATTAGTTATTAGTTTAGTTTTTAGTTAAGTTATTATTAGTTATTAGTTTAGTTAGTTATTAATATCAGTTATTAGTTAGTTAGTTATTAGTTTTATTATTAGTTTTATTAGGTTTTAGTTTTGGTTATTGGTTATATTGGTTATTAGTTTTTGTTTAGTTTTGGTTAGTTTTAGTTGGTTTTTTTAGTTATAGTTATAGTTATTAGTTATTAGCTATTAATTTATATTAGTTAGTTAATTATAGTTATTAGGTCTTTTAGTTTCTATTAGTTTTAGTTATTAGTTCTTAGTTGGTAATTTATTAGTTTAGTTTTATTAGTTATTAGTTTAGTTATTATTAGTTATTAGTTTGTTTAGTTATTATTAGGTTTATTAGATATTAATTTTAGTTTATTTATTAGTTAGTTAGTTTAGTTTATTATTAGTTATTAGTTAGGTTAGTTTTAGTTTAATTATTAGTTAGTTTATTTATTTTATTAGTTATAAGGTTTAGTTTTTATTAGTTATTAGTTCTTTAGCTTAGTTATTAGTTTAGTTATTAGTTTATTAATTTATTAATTATTAGTTAGTTATTTAATTTTTAGTTAATTACTTTTTATTAGTTATTAGTTACTTGTTATTTTATTAGTTTATTAGTTTATTAGTTTTTAGTTTATTTAGTTTTAGTTTATTATTCTATTAGTATTAGTTAGTTGGTTTTTTATTTTTAATTATTTAGTTTATTATTAATTTTTTAGTTAATTTTTTATTTGGTTTTATTATTATTAGTTAGTTATTTTATTATTAATTTATTGGTTTAATTAATTATTATTAGTTATTAGTTTATTAGTAACTTAGTTTTATTATTAGTTTAGTTATTTTGTTTAGTTTTTTTAGTTTTATTTATTAGATAGTTAGTTAGTTATTATTATTATTATTAGTTTTAGTTTTTATTTATTTGTTAGTTTTATTATTTTAGTTATTAGGTTTAGTTTTATTATTAGTTATTTAGTTATTATTAGTTATTGGTTAGTTTTAGCTATTAGTTATTACTTTATTTTATTAGTTTTATTAGTTTTTAGCTCAATTAGTTTTATTAGTTAGTTATTTAGTTATTATTAGTTAATTATTTAGTTAGTTATTAATTTATTTTTGATTATTATTAGCTAGTTATTCTTTTGTTTATTATTAGCTAGTTATTATTTTATTATTATTAGTTTATTAGTTATTATTTTTGTTTTTGGTTAATTATTATTAGTAGTTATTTATTTAGTTTATTATTGGTTATTAGTGGTTATTTAGTTTTTATTTAGTTTATTAGTTATTGTTTATTTGTTATTAGTTAGTTAGTTTTAGGTTAGTTTTTTTAGTTAGGTATTTTTTAGTTTTTTAGTTTTTGGTTATTAGTTTATTGGTTATTAGTTATTTTATTGGTTTTGATTAGCTAGTTTAGTTGGTTTCTTGGTTATTAGTTTAGTTAATTTTAGTTTATTAGTTTTATTAGTTATTTATTTATATTAATTGGTTTTAGTTTTATTACTAGTAGTTAGTTTAGTTTATTTGTTTATTAGTTTAGTTATTTAGTTAGTTTATTAGTTTTTAGTTATTATTAGTTAGTTTTTTAGTTATTAGTTAATTTAGTTATTTAATTTTATTTATTAGTTTAGTTAGTTAGTTATTAATTATTAGTTTTATTAGTTTATTAGTTAGTTATTATTAGTTTTATTAGTTATTATTTTAGTTAGTTATTAGTTATTTATTTAGTTATTATTATTAGTTAGTTATTTACTATTATTATTAGTTAGTTATTATTTGTTTTGATTTTAGTTTTATTAATTTTATTAGTTTATTTAGTTAGTTTAATAGTTTTATTTTTTTAGTTATTAGTTATTAGTTTTGTTATTAGTTATTAGTTTAGTTTTAGTTATTTTTATTAGTTATTAGTTATTATTAGTTTATTAGGTTTTAGTTTATTAGTTTTAGTTTGTTTTATTAGTTATTATAGTTAATTTAGTTTATTTATTTTAGTTAGTTTTTTAGGTTTATTATTATTAGTTTTTATTAGTTATTTAGTTATTTATGAGTTAGTTATTATTATTATTTTATTGTTAGTTATTTTATTTTATAAGTTTTTATTATGTTTATTATTTGTTTGTGTATTATTGGTTATTAATTTATTATTGGTTATTAATTATAGTTATTAGTTTTAGTTAATATTTATTAGTTATTATTTATAATTATTAGTTTAGTTTAGTTTTATTATTTAGTTATTAATTAGTTATTTTAGTTTTATTAGTTAGTTATTATTATGTTATTACTATTTATTATTATTATTTATTAGTTAGTTATTAGTTATTAGTTTATTTATTATTTAGTTATTTAGTTTAGTTTTAGTTAATTTTTTTATTAGTTATTTAGTTATTATTAGTTATTGGTTAGTTATTATTATTAGTTATTTTAGTTAGTTATTAGTTAGTTAGTTATTATTTATTAGTTATTAGTTTTAGTTAGGTTTAGTTTTAGTTATTATTTAGTTTCTTAGGTTTTATTATTGGTTATTATTAGTTTAGTTCTTAAGTTAGCTAGTTATTTAGTTATTATTAGTTAGTTTTTTAGTTTATTATTATTATTAATTTATTAGATATCAGTTAGTTTTTTATGATTAGTGGGTTCATTATTATTAGTTGTTAGTATTTGGGTTTTATTAGTCTTATTATTATTTTAGTTAAACATTTTAGTTTATTAGTTTTTTTAGTTTAGTTATTTAGTTATAAGTTATTATTAGTTTATTAATTTATTTTAGTTAGTTTAGTTTTATTAGTTAGTTATTATTATTAGTTTTAATTAGCTATTATTAGTTATTTAGTTTAGTTATTAGTTTTTTCTTTAATTTTTTTTTAGTTTTTATGGTTATTTATTAGTTTAGTTATAGTTTTAGTTTTATTATTATTAGTTATTAAGTTTTTTATTAGTTTTATTAGTTTTATTAGTTATTATTAGTTAGTTATTATTAGTTAGTTAGTTTTAGTTAGGTTATTTATTTATTAGTTATTATTAGTTAATAGTTAGTTGGTTATTAGTTATAATTATTTATTATTTATTATTATTATTAGTTATTATTTATTTTTTTAGTTTTATTATTTGTTATTATTAGGTTTATTATTAAGTTAGTTTTTAGTTTAGTTATGAGGTTTATTTTTTTAGTTAGTTAGTTTTTTTATTAGTTTATTAGGTTTTATTATTTAGTTATTTAATTTAGTTATTTATTATTTGTTTTATTATTAGTTAGTTATTATTAGTTTTATTAGTTAGTTTTATTATTAGTTAGTTTAGTTATTAGTTATTTAGTTAGTTTTTATTAGTTTAGTTATTTAGTTATTAGGTTTGGTAAGTTATTAGTTAATTTTATTTAGTAATTTTTATTAGTTTAGTTTATTATGTTTTTTATTAGTTTTATTAGTTTTTTATTTAGTTATTTATTATTAGTTAGTTTTTTTATTTGTTAGTTAGTTATTTAGTTTTATTAGTTATTATTATTTAGTTATTAGTTTAGTTTATTAGTTTTTTATTAGTTAGTTTAAGTTTTTTAGTTTTTTAGTTTAGTTATTTAGTTTTTTAGTTATTAGTTATTTAGTTTTTAGTTAGTTATTAGGATCAGTTATTGTAGTGAGTTAGATTATTTAGTTTTATTAGTTTTTAGTTATTTAGTTTATTATTATTAGTTATTATTTATTAGTTAGTTAGTTAGTTTATTAGTTATTTCATAATTATTATTTATTAGTTAATTAGTTTATTAGCTATTAATTATTATTATTATTATTATTTTAGTTAGTTATTAGTTTATTATTTTATTAGGTATAGTTTAGTTTTTTAGGTTTATTTTATTATTAGTTTTAATTAGTTATTAGTTAGTTATTAGTTTAGTTTAGTTATAGTTGTTATTAGTTGTTATTAGTTATTTTTATTATTAAATATTAAATATTTTAGTTATTATTAGATATTTGTTTTAGTTTTATTATTTTGTGGTTATTAGTTTAGTTGGTTTAGTTATTTTATTGTAGTTATTATTGGTTATTATAGTTATTATGGTTTTGGTTATTGGTTTTCTATTAGTTGGTTATTTAGTTATTTTATTAGTTTAGTTGGTTTAGTTATTATGTATTTAGTTTATTGGTTATTAGTTTATTAGTTAATTTTATTTATTAGCTTATTGGTTTATTAGTTTTTTTAGTTATTTATTTATTCTTATTATTTAGTTACTAGTTTTTTTTTGGTTATTAGTTTTGTTATTTATTAGTTAGTTATAGTTATTATTAGTTTTAGTTTAGTTTTCTATTTTTTTTATTTAGTTATTATTTTTATAGGTTTGTTATTTTTTATTATTATTTATAAGTTATTAGTTTATTATTATTTTATTAGTTATTAGTTAGTTATTATTAGTTATTTTATTAGTTATTATTAGTTTTCTTATTTACTTATT
>JAKCPB010000046.1:0-111003 GCA_021442155.1 Cymbidium sinense | reverse complement strand
AAGTATATATTAATTTGGTTTAGTTCTCTTTAGTGAATGGCTTATCACATATTTTTTAAATTAATCCTAAGTTTATATTCATTTTAAATAATTCTATTTAATATGAAAGGCATCTTAAAATTAATCTAATTGAATTACTATCACATGACATATGTTAAATCATTCATTTCCATCACATGTAACATGCATATATTTTTAATCCTAAGTGTATCTATACATGCAACATGTTTTAGCACACTTAAATGATGAATGTATATGTGTATTTCAAATTCATCTTTTTATTTGATTGAATTATTTAGTGTATATAGATTTAAAGCTCTATCTAGATTATTATATAAAAATATATAAGAGTGAAATTAAATAAGTACGTTCCATTGTTAAACCAGGGAAGTAAGGTAATCAAATGACCTCCTTAGGGCTACTTAAAGCCTCATATTCCCAGGATATCCAGACTATATACCCATTGCATTCAAACTTATATAAATTTACATACATGAACATGAGAAAGAGAATTCCAAATCACATAATTAGATAATTCAATCATTTAAGTGACTATGAATGCATGTATTTTCAATAGAAAAGAAGATTATCATTCTCTAATTAAATATACACATGCTTGTATTAAAGACATAAATAAGTACATGCCTTTGTTAACCAGGGAAGTAAGGTAATCAAATGACCTCCTTGGGGTTACCTAAAGCCTCGTATTCTGGATGTCTAGACTATATACCCATTTTTTCTTAAATACATGCATGTATTCATAATAAAGAGGATGAGAATCATGCAAAGATTGTATTTTCTTTAATTGAATCATTTATGTATATGATTTAAAGCTCTATCTAAATTTTAATGTTAGAATACATAAGAATGAAATCAAATGGAATGCGTAATATTGTTAAACTAGGGAAGTGAGGTAATCAAATGACCTCCTTGGTGCTACTTAAAATCTCGTATTCTTGGGATGTCCAGTCTATATACCCACTACCATTCAAATCTATGTAAACTAACATATGAATAAAGGAAAGAAGACTTAACATTCATATACTTAAGCTATAAGCACATACACTTCTTATGTATTTATAACTAACATTACTACATACTATCATTCATTTGTTAACTTTTGGAAAGTATATTTGAATTTAATAGTGATAGTTTCCACACATATTATAAATTAATCCAACACATGCAAGCTTGACATAAAAGAAATCAGTTTTGAAAAGATGAATGCATGATTTCAAATGACATACAATATCTAACATGATTAGAAAGAAATGAATAAACATTAACACATGGTTTCATTCAATTAAGTTAATTCCTAAAGACAATCATATCAAATAAAATTGTTTAAAGTAAACCAACGCTTTCTTAATATCAATTTTAATTTCATATTTTGATTTGATTTAAAGAAAAAGAACTCATCATTTGCTATTTTAAACCCCATTCCCACATTAGTTACTTGATTTAGTTTAAGAAGAGGTAATTAGATGAATTTTATGAATTCATTCAGTTGAATTCTTAATTACGTCAATCAATTACCCTTACCTATGTTACCTTAAAGTAATTAACTAACTAATTATGAGCTAACATGATATGCAAGAAAAATAAATTTGCAATGATCCTAAGAAATAAGGAAACCTAACATAATTGGCTCACAATTAATAATTAATTAGGATAAGGAACTTAATTAAGTACTCTTATGGTTTTCCCACACATGTGGGTTAACCATAATCTTTAAATGCCTTTAAGTTATTAAACACTTAAAGATTTACCCAAGATTTATTTAATTAAGTTCTGATGTGATGATTTTAATTTAATTAATTAATTAATTAAGCCTTAATTAATTTCCTTTTGAAAAATGAAGTGAACATAGGGAAAGAGGCTAGGAAAGAGGTCCCAACCTCATTCCATCAGTCCATTCACTATTGTATAGTGATTAATAAACTTAATTAACCAATTAGATATTGTTCATGGGATTAATTAATCATTAATTAGATTAAGAGAGCAATTAGGGCTTAATTAGTCAATTCCCCTAATTAAGTAAACAATAAATCCTAAGAAAATCATGGAAGGCAGAGATCATCCCAATACATTAACCTACAAAATTTAGAATTAATTTCTCAAGTAATTAAGGAGTAATTAAGCTAATTAATTTTATAATTAAATATTAATTAAGCCTTAGTTACTATTCAAAATTAGTTAGAATATACTTAATTAATTCCTCTCTAAAATACCTTTAAAATGAATATTTATTTGCATTTTTATAATTTTTCTATAATTTATTATGATTTTTAGAAGTTTTAGCCATTAAAAATGATTAATTAAGCTTAATTAAAGCCCTATTCTAGTCGACGCCATGTGGCATGCCGACCCACTTTCCACATGGTGTGATTACTTAAAACTTATCTCGACTCGTGGCGCGTGGCGAACACGCTTTCATCCATCGTCCGATCTAAGATCGATGACTACGATTAATCATTAATAGGATTAAATCGATTGATCTAGTGGATCTAATCATGACCGTCCATTTCGATCACCGGAATGGACGTGTAATCTATCATCATGCGGCGAAGGAGAATGGAGTCCATCTACCATTGTTCACTTGATTTGAGCTCGCTCGATCGACTCCAAATGGATCTCACACCTTCGTGCGAAGGATCCAAAGGGATCCAACGGCTAAGATCACATGATGTGGAAGTTTCCTTCGAAAAGCTCAAACAAATTTTCACCAAAAGCTCAGTTTTAATGGCATACCTCGTCGAAGCTTAAGACTAGCGACGTAAATGTTTGAGGAAGCTTCATCTAGTGGAAACAAAACCCTGAGCAAGCATTGGATCAACATCCTTTCGCTCACTCAAGGCAAAGATCTATCATTTGGAGCTTAGCCATCAATCGCACGTCGTGGTGAGGAGGGCTCGTGAGGCAATTCATTCTTGCTTGTGAGTGTGGGGATGAAGTGTGTGTGCAAAGTTAATTTAGTTTAAATGGAGGTTTGAGCAAGTTGGGATCGAAGGAGGGATGCCCTGTTTTGGCTTGGGTGAAATGGGTGGCTGCAGGGAAAGCTTAGAGATACTAGATGCATTGGGGTGTTAGAGTTCGGACTGAGGACTCCCTAAGCTCTCTATTTATTTTAGACTGAAATGAGGGGGTATACCCCCTCATTTCAAAGATTGGATGGCTCAGCTTGATTTGGATTCTAGTGAGTCAGCCACCTCAAGGGGTCATGGGTGGCGAGGAGGAGATAAGGTGCCTCAATTTGGTGGGTGAAGGTGTGGATGTAAGGAGGGATAGTGGGTGTCCTATGGGTTTCAAATGCTCTAATAGAGAGGATGAGGTGATTTCACCTCCCATGGGTCATGGTCGACCCAACCACCTCTTAGGTCAGGTTGGGCAGTGTCCTAGGTTCTTAGGTGAACCATTAGGAGAGTGGCAAGTGACCAAGGAATGAAAATGATCACTTACATGGGTGATTTGTCTCATGTGATACCATTGACCCAAGGGTATCATGGTCATTTGATATTAAATTTGATTTGGGCATATTTGAAATGAGTCAAAGGTGGGTTAGCCCAAATTTCAAGTGATTTGGTGTTGATTTGATAAGGTTTAGCTCAATTTGACTCATATAGGTCAAATTGGATCAATTCAAGTTAAGTTGACCAATTGGACAAATTGGATCAAACCAAGGGTTGGGTCAAGTTAATATGATCATTTAGGATGTTTTAGTCCAATTGGTTTGGTTCAGTTTGGCTTAGATTTAATTTTGGCTCATATGAGTTTATTTGGGTCAAATGGGTTGAGTTGACCAAATTGGCCAAATTGTCTTGGGTTAGGTGTTGGTTTGGGTTTAGTTGACCAATTGAAGATGATTGCAAGCTTTGGTTTAAATCAATTTGGGTTTGGTTTTGATTTAGGCTACTTTGATCCATTAGGTCAATTTGGGCTAAGTGGGTCAATTGGATTCAATTGTGTCTAATCATGGCTTTCATCAAGTTCAACAATCAATTTGGAATGAACTTGAGTCATTAGTTCAATCAATTTGGTTTATATTTTGATTTGATCCAATTTGGTCTTTTAAGTCAATTTGGGTCAACTTGGGTCAAGAGGACCAATTAGGTTTGGTTTGGCTCAATTGATGGTCAAGTCATGTTCAAATATTGACTTTGAGTTGGTATGAATCATTGGTTTCAAGGGATTTGTCTTAGGTTGTAATTTGGCTAGTTTGGGTTCATATGAGTTAGGGGTTGACTTGGTTTGACCCAATTTATGATAATTGATCAACCTAGGATGATCAACAATCATGATAGGAGGTCTTGGTGGGCTTGATTCAATTCAATTTGGGTAGGATTGAAACTTGGCTCAAATAGGTCAAATTGGCCACTTTGGGTCAAGTGGACCAATTGGGCTTAGTTGGCTTGATTTTGGGTTGAGTTGCACTTAATTGAGTTTATATATGGATTTAGGATTGATATATAAATTCAATTACAATTGATTTGGGTTCAAATGAATTTTGGTTCATTTGAATATTTCAAGTCAAATGGGTTAGGTTAGGTTTAAAGTTGATTTTGGTTTGGCTTGATGATTGTAGATTTCATTTATATTTGTGAATATGATTGAAGGTATGATTGATTCATGAGAAAATCAATTAAATTTGGGTTTTGGAATGAAGGAATTTCGCTAAGTCCATGGAGTTGGGTCATGTGGCTTAGGTTTGGATTTTGATTTAGTTGATTTAGTTTTGATGATTTAGATGTATGTTTTGTTTATATTTGTGAAGATGATTGAAGATATAATTGATTTGTGAGAAAATCAATTGAGTTTGGATTGATTTGGATTAAGATTTAGCTAAGCCCATGAGATTGATTCATATGGCTTAGGAAGGATCTTGATTTAGATTTAGTTTGATTTGGTTTTGATCATTTGAATATAGATTTGATTCATATTTAGGAAGATGATTGAAGATATAAATTAATTATAAGAAAATCAATTGATTTTGGATTAATTTGGATGGGATTTGGCTAAACCCATGAGATTGATTCATAGGGCATAGGGAAGGGTTTTGATTTGGTATTTGGTATTTGATGATTTAAATGTATATTTCATTTATATTTGTAAAGATGATTGAAGATATGATTGATTTATGAGAAAATCAATTGAGTTTGGATTTGATTTGGATGGGATTTTGCCTAAATTCATGAAATTGATTCAAATGACTTGGGAAGGATTTCAAGTTTGGATTTGATCATGGGCTTCAATCATTTGGTTTTGGAATTTGGGTTTGGATTTGGATTTGAATTTGATGCTTGAATTGAACTTGGGGTTTTATTTGAAAGGTGAATATGGATTGGATATGGGTTATAGGGTAGGTGAATTATTCTAATCCCTAAGGCATAGCCTAATCCTACGGTTAACCCTTCTAAGTCTCTAGGTATTAATTAAGTGTTTACCTAATTGCTAGAAGTGTCTTATGATGTCAGAAGTCTAAGTGTCTAGAAGACTCCCAAAGTGAATCTCACTCCAAAATAGATAAACTACTTCCATAAAGATATTGAGAGTCACGTAAGATTCTTCACCTACCAAAACTATCTTAATTACCTTACCTAGCATCCCAAGCCATTATATAGGATATACCTTCACATTAAATTTTGATTCCATTCGAGATAATCTCCTAGGTTCTAGATCAATTTGATGATGTATTACATGTAGAATTAAATAAGCAATGAATTTAGAATTGCAATTTTGATGGCTACTGCCTATCATTGTATTTATGCATCTATGGTCATCTCAGACTTTGGAGATTCTCCAGGCACTTCTTAGGCGCTTGTTGTGGTTATAATGCAGGCGCCAGTGACATGCTCTACCATGATGGTTGTGTTGTACACATATCACTGTGGAGTTCTTCTAGTTTGAAGTAATTATTTTAAATTGGACATTGTTGATTATGGACCAACCAATATCAATAAATTGAAGACTTCTTTTACGTAAAATGCATTCATTCAATAAGTTCACACGATATCAACATCATCGATAGGACATTATTATTAGATGGTCCATCAAAATAATATCATTGTCTCATTCTCTCATTATTTGATAGATGCGCATATAATTATTAGTAGAAAGCATTTGACTTCCATTTTCAAT
Source organism: Cymbidium sinense (assembly GCA_021442155.1). NCBI lineage: Eukaryota > Viridiplantae > Streptophyta > Magnoliopsida > Asparagales > Orchidaceae > Cymbidium > Cymbidium sinense. Next base: position 104,868 of record JAKCPB010000046.1, on the reverse strand, counting down.
ATTCCAGAATGAATGATTCTTTAATATATCATGACCGCTAACATAATCAACCGTAGTTTCTAACCCAGGTGAACAATCGTTATCACTGTTATTGTGCTCAGATTCACTACTTGAGCCACTATTTATGGTCTCGTACTCATCAACAGTTGCAGTACAAAATGGCACATTTTGTTTGTCTGAATGACATATAACATCACCTACGGATATGTAATTCAATCACACACATAAGTACTAGAATTATTGCATATTACGAAAAATTAACTACGAAAGTAGCTTATGTTATACAAGATATCACCGAGGATTCAATTCCTCAAAGCTGCTCTATGTCATTAAGGTGAGATGAAATCCTGCCTCAAGCGCTAACTTAAATCTAATTTAGTTAACAACTGAAATCCAAGCCTAATTCTACCAATCAACACAGCCCTAAACAACTACACATGAAAATAGTAGGGACTTATAGTGCGAAAAGGAAGATCGTTGTCACTATGCACTGCAAACAAGGAATGGAGCCTCCGGAAGCTTCCCTACAAGGAATGGAGCAGCTAGAAACTTCGCCGGAAGCCGCTGTTCGCCTTTCACACACTGTTGGACGAAGGGGGAAGGTTGTCGGACGCGAGAAAGGTGGCTTTCGGCCAAGGGGTGGCAATTGAAGTGGGGAGCCATTGTCGGCCGGGGGGGAGAGCAGCTGTCGATCGAGGAGGCCTGGTTTTAGGCATTGGGGGAGCACTCAGATGGACGGAATCGGGATTGCGTCACTCACACGGGGGATGTCGGGTTCGAGAGGGTCTCGCAGCCCCATTTCATCTTATCTCTCGTGTCTCTAAGCGGACAAGCTCTCAATATAACAAAATCACCATACGTCAATTCATAGATATAAATACCTAAAACTAAATTTTTAAACATACTTAATTTGTTAATTACGATTTAAAATATACTTATTTTAAAATTTTGTCATTACAGTCTTAATTAATTGTTTGTTTTTCTTGACCAATTATGACTAATTATACATTTTTATGTATTTAATCATAACACTATTCTCTAGCCTCAATTTTCATGTCCAAGAAACAGAAATCCAATGCTTGAGTAGAATATAAAAATATTAATTTATCGATCATATAAAACCTTTGTCTCCCTGTAATTTGTCATTCATTTGTCCTTCTTATCAACAGTATAGTCCTTTGCAGTAGGTATGTTGATAAGATTAACAGCATCGCATTCTGAAATGATGCTTGCTTTCGAAAGCATATATACTATACTTACTAACCTTGATGGAATCCAACACCTTTATATCGTGCGTGGTTATTTAAAAAATAAATAAATAATTGGATTAGATGGCCACTCTTCTTTCCATTCAACCCTAAGTCATATTCTTACATCTCAATCTTGGATTTTTATGCATATCTCAAATAATTGAATCTTATTTTTATGACGAATCTTGAACTTATCTATATTCTAGCAAAAATCATTTTCCAGGCCAAGTCTCTTTCTTATGGAGGAAGGGTGGCTGTGATAAATATATATATTTTAGTCATGGCCGAGAAAGAATGGCTATCGAGTTGCAATCTGTCAACGTATGAATTGACAGAAAGAAGGCAACAATAACAGAAGTAAAGGAAGGAGTAAATTGAAGGTGACCTAAAGGCGATAGCGATTCTTTAGTGGTACTCAATAGATTAAAGATGCCTTCAAAGGTTACGAAATGTTCAGCTGAGAAGAAAAGTGATAAAAATGAAAAAAAATAATGATAATGGTATAATAAAATAAAGGAAATTTTCTTACATTGTGTTAAATATGTCTTTTTTTTATCTACAGACCTAATTATCAATTATTTCTATTTATAATAACATTTCCAGAATTTCTAAGGACACAATAAAAGCCAACCATTAAATTTTTTTTTTTTTCAAATTGTTGGATCCAGTATTATCATTGTGGGCTTTTCCTCTATAGATATGCTTCGTCATCAGAAGAAGGGCTGAAAATAAACCTTGTGTTCGATAAACTGCTCATATAGCTTAATTGGATAAGGGCTAATTCATGATCATTTGATTAACTAAATAAATAAGTTTGGACACCTCTGTAAATACTCGGTTGTTATAAACGAGCATGAACAACTTGTTTGAATAATTTATATTCACGCATGAACATGCCCGTTAAGATTGCCAAATAAGGTTCAATTTAAAGTTTTATTAAAAGTCATTTTAGGGTTTCATTATGCTCGATATAAAACTCATTAATATTTAATAAAATAAATTATTAATTAATAGTTCTTAATAAAAATAATAATTTATATTTTAATGCTTGACAAGGTGCTAGTTTATAAGTTTGATAAGTCTCATATGGCAAGTTAATAATCAGCTCAATAATTTGGCTAATTAATAAGTTCTTCTATAAACTTGGTAAAACTTATTTGATTAGCTAATAAAAAGCTTAATAATTGGGCTTATAAGTGGCTTGCCAAACCTTGAATTGAGTTGCTTGTTTAAGGCTTAACAATTTTGACTCAATAAAACTAAATGAGCTACACAATTAAAAGCTTGATACACATAAATAGATTAAGTTGAGCTTAGCTTAAACAAGCTTGAATAAAAAAACTATAATGAACCAAGCTGGAATAATATCCAAGAAGCTCGAATCGAGCTTGAATTAAGCTTAAATAAGTTTCTACTAAATGAACTCAAATTTGAATCACTTTTTACCTGAGTTAACTCAGTTTGATTCATTTGCAGCCTTAATGAGAAGTTGTAGTACATAGTTGATCTGAGGTCGTTGCAACGAGACAGATTAGAGAAACAAATGATTGATGTTTCAATGGGGAATGGATAATGGGAATGGCATATATGTAAATCTCTCAAAAAGTTAGCTATTAGTTAAAAAAAAAAAATGGATGATGACATATATGCAAATCTGTGAAAATATTATCATAGAAGAAAATTTCTAATCAAGAATTCATGAGCATCATCTAAAGGCCTCCTGATTTTGATCATGTAGCTTAGATTGCAATAAAATGACAATAAATCATGTAAATAAACGGAAGCTAATCAATATCACTATATTTTATAAAAATATGTTCCAAAATAATTCAAATAATCAAAAAAAAAATATCATAGAATTTATTTTGGCTGAAGAGGCATCATTCTCAAACTCCCTATCATAGCTTTTAGATTTTATAAATAAAATCTAAAGGAGTGATTTAAGATTTAATGATTCGATTATAATTAAACTAAGATTTGAACCAAATTATGTAATAAATAGTATAATCATTTTACATAATTTATTGATATTCTATCTATATAATAATGATATCTTCATCAATTTAATATATAATAATTTGATTTAGGATTCTTTAATTTTGAATATAATTTTAAATTTAAATTTTAAAAATACAATATTTAAAACATTTTAAATTTTTATTTAAATTTTTTATTTCTAGTCATCTAATTAAAATAATAAAAATCAAAACTTCATTCATATTTTTTTTTCCTTAAAGCATCAAATTTATGCAGTCACACTCATCTTTAAAAAAAAAAACAAATTGTAGTAGGTGAGCAAAATTAAGTCATGAGTAAAATTATATTCATGTGGATTTATTAATACTGTTATTTTATGTTTCCCACTGTGGGGATGATGCAAAACAATCCTACGTTGTGTGCAAAATTATAAATACTATTATAAATGTATAAAAACTAAGATATAGGCTTGTTTGATTGGGTTCAAGTGGCATTAGAAAGGGGTGTAATTAAATTAAGTTGATCTATAAGTTAGCTAATATTTGATTTGATAATATATCAAAAGTTGAATTTGATATGCTAAAGAGCTAAACTTAGGTTAGTCCTAATTTTACTAATTAGTTCATCAGTCAGCTCATTTAAAAATATTTTTTAAAAAAATATATTTAAAATGAATTATAAATAAAATTCATAAAAATATTAAAAACTTATATCTTGATTTTTTATATCAAATAATTTCTAATTATTTTTCTTATATATATATATATATATATATATATATATATATATATATATATATATATATATATATATATATTCATTCTTTGAATGTAGGACAATAATACATAAGAAATTACAGTTGGGTTATTTTGGATTTCCTTGGACTATTAGTTTAATATAAGTATTGGCCATGGATTTATTTTCGTTATTTTAAATTATATTTTTAGAAGGTGACTTCAATCCATCAAAAGAATTCCTCTCATGCCATGTATTTGGGCATTGCAAATTTCAAATCCTTGTTATGTCCAAACTATGCAAGCCAAGTGTCAAAAATGGAAAGAGTAAGGTGGGGCTGGCCAATAATTCGTGAAAAAAAAAAATTTTTGCCAACGATGGGCCGGCCAACCCAAGCAAGTTGGGATTGAGGCACATGTGCTTAATTTAAAGGAAGATTTACACATACCACAGGTTCACGGCCAAATAACTAAGGAAAGTGGGAATTAAAGCACATAGGAAGAATATCAAGATCATTAAAACGTGAAAGATAAGCACTTTTTTTCACTAAAACGTGAAAGATAAGCACTTTTTTTCCTTTATTTCCCTAAGCTTAAGTATATCTTAGATAAACTTACTTCTGTAGTAGCTTTATCGTAATATCATTTCCATTTAATGATTCAAATAATGTAGCTTAAACTAAAAATTAACTAAATGATTTTTTAGCTTGCGTCAAATAAGTTTATATTTCTTACTAACTAAATATTTTAACCTCATTTAAAGAGTTAATTAAATGCATCAAAATACAATCATAAAGTGTAGTCACATAAAAAATTAAAAGCATCAACTTTAACTAATAAAGTTGTTTCATGATTATTAATTAGCAACTAGTGAAGCATGAATCATTGTTAACATTCGGAGATGGGCTTTTAATATGGTAAGCAAGTTCCTCTTACATGCTTTTGATTTGATTCAAGTAAGTTATAATAAAGTAAAAGGAAAGAATATAAATAGGCTCAATACAGTTGGCTATATTGCGAACAAGCTTAGTTAACAGATATGTCTACCCAGCAAAAAAAACTCAAGCTAGTTTAAAATTAAGGGGATAAGTATTCTGAATAAATTCTTCTGATTAATAAGTACTTGGGAAGGCTAGCTTTTGTGTGCTAGCAAGTGATTTCTAGTATTTTTAGAGCCAAGCAGTGAGGATTGAATAAAATTTACCTTCTGTTTGAGGTTAAATATCGACTCTCACAAGTCTTTCAGCCGAGCTCAACTCAAATTTATAGGAGTATTTGATGAATATGAACTTGATAAATATGAGTGACACACAAAATTCTCAATGTTTTTTTCATGGCACATATAAATACACAAATTTGATGATTTATTTTGAAAAATAATTGGATTTTAGTTTTATAAATAAAAAAAATTGATGGAATATATGTAAGTCTCTCAAACAGGTATCTTGAAAAAAAAATTAATTAAAATATCCATCGTCTTAGATCCATAAGCCTCGTCCACAGGCCTCCTGAATTTAATCATGTAACTATACAGCAATAAAATAAGAATAAATCATGTTAATAACTGCAGTTATATGAAATAGAAAATAAGATCAGCCTATTTTAATAAAATATGTTTAAGAATAATTCATATAAAAAAGCTTGTTGTAAGTAAACATCTCATATTTAGTTCGTTAAGTAGCTTGTATTTGACTCGTTCGTTCAGCAAGTGAGTCAAACATGAATAAATACTTTAAGCTCAATTTATAAACAAGCCGAATATGAATAATCCTTTGTGTGTGTGTGTGTGTGTGTGAGAGAGAGAGAGAGAGAGAGAGAGAGAACAATTTCATAATAGCTACATAGTTTAGATATTAGAGTTTTTTAAAAAAATTAATCCATGTTAATTCTCGACTCCATATTTTTTTTTTATTATGAATTTTGAGTTATAGTCATTTCAAATAATATGAGTTAAACACAAACAAAATAATTTTTTGAGCAGTCAAATACAAAAGTTGCTCATTTACCTCTATTCTTGAATGCCCGAGCATGCATGCATACATCACAGTTTAAAATAATCTAAAATAAGTAATACATCTTCACTCTTAAGTAAAGATCAGCTGGGTTCTAGCCTTAGTGGTTCACTATTAATCAAGATTGTGAAAATTAGATCAGACATTGAATCAGAAGATGAAAAAGTTCAAAATTTGATAATTTGATCATGATTGAACTGATGTTGAGGTCAATGTTTAAATGGTCGAAGCCATGTGAAAATATCAACCGTTGGATTTATAATTAACAGTACATATTAGTTGAATTTTGATAACTGACCATTTTATATAACCGGCGTCGGTTCGGTTCACCAGTCAAACCCAGTTTTTTAACCAATTCATTGGGATTCCAATTTTGCAGTTCTACCGGACCGCCACATGACCGATTCACAGTTAAACACGTCGGACCGGCGGTCCAACCCAATTTAAGAACATTGCCATTAATGACATTGAGCCAACAAATTAGCATAGTTCCTTAACAGACTTTTCCTGCACAACTATAGCAAGTAAGCGTTATTTTACTTGATAAAATTTTAAAAGATTATTATTAAAAAATGCCTTCTTGAATTTTATTTAAATTAAATTTATATCTTCACCCTTTTCTTTTAATTAAAAAAAAAAGTTGTAGCAGTTGAGCAAAATATGGCCATGGGTAAATTTTTTTTTTTTTTTTTTCATGTGGATTCATTAATTGTGTTGTTTTGCATATGTTTCCTACTTTCGAGAAGATGCAACGTAATCTTAGTATTTCGGTAGCACTTTATATATAAAAGTTTAAAGTAATACCGTCATCAATAAAATAACAGAAATATGGGCCTGGTTGATTGGGGTTTAAGTGGCCTTAGTTGGGGTATGATTAATTTAAGTTGATTGTGAGTTGGCACAAATTTAAATTAATAAATGCCTAAGTTTATCTCAACTCATTAACTTATGAGTTGTTTCGTTTTATATATTATTTTAAAATATACTAAAATATATTAAAATTTAAAATTTTAAAAGTTTAAAATATTAAAAAATTATATCACTTCTTTAGTCAAATAGTTTTTAATTTTAAAAAAAAAAACTATTCTGTTTATCATAAAATTTATTTAAATTGGAATCATTTTTTCTTTCTTATTATATATGAGTTAGTTCATAAATTTCAACTCATAAAATTGAGTTCAAATTTAATTGATTAATTGAATTTAAATTTAACTTAAAAAAAATACATTTAGACCCATTTTTATCCATGGCTCTAGCTATGCCAAGTGGCAAAGTTGTATCACACACTAAGTGTTTGGAAGACAAGCTCTACTTTTTTTCCTTAGGCTTAATTAGAATTTAAATAAACTGATCTTTGTAGTAGCTTATATAGCTTACCTTCTTTTTGTGCATAATTGTTTTCATTCATTGCTTAAAATAATAAAGTCTATTTTAATATGGTGATTGTGTGTTTTAATTCTAATTATAAATTTTTGAGTTCAAGCCTATATATATATATATATATATATGCATAAATAATAAAACTTTTTATAGGGAGTGAAATGTGATCAGAGTTTAATTCTACTTTAAGTGAGAACACAACTTAAATATCAGAGTTTAATTCATCTTGAGGCTCAATTGCTCTTGGACTTTAAAAGATCAATTTAGAACAATAAAAATTACAAATCATATGAATCACTCAATTACAATCAAATCATTAATAATAATACTATATATTTGAGAGCGAACTAAAGAGGGATTATGTCGACTTCAATTTAAGCCTAATTATCTATATGAGGATCAACCATATAAAAAAATAGGCATTAATAGTAATTTTAAAAGGCTTTACCAGCGGTTTTAACTGCCAAAAAAAAAAAGCCTGCGACGTTTTTGAAACTGCCCCTAAACTATTGCTATTATAATGCATTAAACCTTTGGCAACAATTTTGGAATAACTGATATAGTATTTTTGTAAAACTTAAATTGAAGCTGTTAAAATTGCTACTAGGCTTTAGTAGCTATTTAATTGGCTGATAAGGCTAGTAGCAATTAAAATCATTGCCATTTGCTAAATTAATTTTAAAATGAGAAGGGAAATTCTTTATTACTAGGGAAGTGGTTTAACGTAAAAGAAATTATATATTAATTAATATATAAGATAATGCCAAATTTAATAATATATTTTAATGTTAATGTGTTTTAAACTTTCATTTTAGATTCTTACTTACGTAATTTTAAAGTTTCATTAAAGTTTCTTAACTATTTTAATAATTTGTAAGAATTTGTGAATAATTGTTAAATGTCTTAACCTATTTCTATAATTTATGCTCAAATAAGAGAAAGCACTCTTTCAACTCCTTCAAAGGCCAATCACAGCTATCCATAATCAGATCTATAATCACTTTTTAAGCAACTGAAAATAGATAGGTATTATCTTATGTTTACATCAATAAGATAAGCAATAAGTTAAGCAAATAAGATTAAATAAAAGTATTTATATGTTATATGATATTAACCCAATCACCCCAACATTTGATTAGATGACATCGAATTAATCATCTCATGAATCTATTAGATAGACACTTAAGAAAAATTGATGAATAAGTGTTCAAAAGTGCCCACAAGTAGAACTCCTCCTTAATATGATTATCCTAAGTGGATATTTTTAATATATGACTCATTAATTGCAGTAACACCCAAACAATATCATAGCCTAACTAATATCCTCATATTACTTAGAAATCTTAATCCTACATGAAATGAAGAATAACAACTGAAACACAAAAGTTAAAGAAGATTGAACTTGGCGGAGAACACGGAACTCTCACAAGATGGTTAATAAAATTTTAGTAACACTTCAACTAGGGCACAAATTTTATAGCAAAATGTGTGTATTTCAGCGGACACTTCGGCAAAGAACAAAATTTAGAAATTCCAAGGGATTTTTCGATGGTGTGTCGGCCAATTTATTGACAGCGAATTATTCTTCAAAAATAGTGCCGCAAAAACTTTTGGTAAATCATCCACTGAAAATTTCACTAGAAATAAGTAGTAAAATTTTCAAGTAAATTATCTTCTAGAAATTTTCCACAATAATCAAAATTAAAATCTACATGCCAACCTTCTTTCTCATTTTTGACCTCCACATGTGTGTCATAAGTCAAGTCACGTCCACAAGTCAAATTCGATGGACTTTGGAGGTGACAATATGCAAATTGAGGCTCAAAATGCACTGAATATCACTAAAAATGGTCGAAACGATCTCTGGTCGGCGAACAGACTTCGCCATCACGTTTAGAACATTGAAATTGATCAAAATATATATATTGCAAAATCTAACGATCAATCGATTAAGCGTTTGAAATTTATCGATGTGGCCGACCATGCGTTATGACGATCAAACGGCTCCGTTGAAATTGATTCATCTTCATTATATCAAATGAGACTCGCGCTCTTTGGACGGTATGTCAAATGTCGAATGATTTGAAGTAACGCAAATTGAGTGAAATGCGTCAAAATCAACTCAAATGACCTCCGTCGGCGACATTTCACCATCGCGTTTAACGTCCCGATATAAATATTGTATAACTTGATGATGATCAGCGATGTCATCTGTTAGCATGCTCAAGTCGAGAGCGTATAAACAAGCGCTCGTTCGCCAAATTGATTGTGTGTTACTTTGAAATGTCGAATCTATCAATAAGATTGTTGACTTAATTAAGAATCGCATAGTGTTCAGCGAACGTCATTTGAGTTGAAATTGACTTGGCGTCGAGTTGACCAAATGGCCTCAGTCATGCTGCGCGTTGAACAGCGGAATAACCTGATTGATGTAATATTGATCATATGATTTTGTCGGCATAACATTCATAATTAAGATTAATTAAATATTTGAAAAAAAAATCAATTAAGCCTATTTATGCCTAAAAGCCCTTAACTGTTCCCTCCATGTTTTGTTCATGTATGCCCTAATAAAAAAAAAAAAAAAAAAATTGCTCCAACTCTTTCTCTCGGCTCCAACTCCTCCAACCGCAAAGGACGAGGTGTTGCTTCCTTCTTCATTGTTCTTTTCTCCAATCGGACGACGCTCTCTTTTCTCTATTCCCACACTCCGACCTCCCTTTGCACAGGTAAATCTCGTCAATCTACCCAGCCAGAAAAAAAGAGTCTCTTCATTCACCCCCTCGTCCAAAAGGAAAAACCCGCAAGGCTTCCCGCTATCCTCTTCGTTCGATCCGTCACAGACGCGAGATTTTTTGTCGCCCGTTTTCCTCATCCGTAAGCTCTCGTTCTCCGCTTCTTGCTGCACCAACTAGCCACAAGCTAGATCGCTCTTTCACACGAGCCTGCCGTTCCTTCCTTCCTGTGCCTCCGCTCCGCAGCCCACGCCAGCCCAGCCTGTCGTTCCTTCCTTCCCGCGCCTCCGTTCCGCAGCCCACGCGAGCCCAGCCCGCTACACGATCCCAACCCGCAAGCCCGCCATTCCTTCCTTCCCACGCCTCCACTCCGCAGCCTACGCGAGCCCAGCTCGCCGCTCCTACCTTCCTGCACCTCTGCTCCGCAGCCCACGCGAGCCCAGCCCGACTCCGCCTCTCTGCGTTCCAACCTGCTCCGCTGCACGATCCCAACCCGCAAGCCCGCCGCTTCGCTGCTCTGCCCAAGCCTGTATCGCTATCCGCCCGCAAGCCCTCATCCTTCACCAGAGCCGCACAACCTTCTTCCAGCCACAACCGCCCTCTTTCTTTTCCGTGGCGAGAACGCCGTCAAAGCTTTTTTTTTTCTTCGGCGTATCATCTTATCAATCCCGCATCATGTGGGGAAGAACAGTCAAGGGTTCTTCTTCGGTTCCCTCGATTCCCGATTACCTCTTCAAATTGTCTTTGCCTTAGCAAACCATTAGAGGGTTCTTCTTTTCGGTCACTTGCATTACCTCTTCAAAATTACAGTAGAAGCAACATCAAAAGGTTGGTTCTTTGGTCTTCGGTATACTAACCTTGTTCTTACGATCATAGTCAGAAAATGAGTCAAATATATGAGATCAGAATGTGGATATATATATATATCTTTATGTTTTCTGAGTTTGAAAGTACCGTCGTCTTAAGCATGAGAGATGGGTACTGAGATATCTTACTATCTTGAGGCGTCGAGTATGACATCCGTTAGATGTTCCCCTAGGCAATGTTCAGAAATTTCTTCAAAATCTCATGACTTAAAAAATGGAAAATAAAAGAATCGGCAGAACTTTACAATGAAACCTAAAATTAAAATAAAATTAAAAACTCAAACAAAAGGAAGGATAATAATATGCGACAAACATAACAGAAAAAGTAAAACAAAAGGAGGGGGAACGAAAAACACTTACAAGATTTATTCAAACAAAATTAAAGCTGCTAAAATTCTCTAGCCCATTCAAACTAACTTTGACTCTTCAACCAAATGGAATAGAATAAGAGACTCTCTCTTGACCTTATTTATAGAAATTAGAAGAGATAATGAGTGATTTACTTTCAAAAGAAAAAGAGGGAGAAAAAATGAATGTAAAAGAGTTCGAATAAAAACAGAGAGGGAAAACAAATGTAGGAAACTTTGAATAAAAGAGGGGCAAAATGAGAATTATTTCGAGAGGTAAATCTTCTTTTTAAAATAACAAACTAAATTATCCTTTGAACTTGTAGCTTCAAATAAATAAACATAGAATGAACTTTATACAAGAGAAGCGATACTAAATCAAAATCTATAAAATCACAAGGCTTCATTGATCAAAATTAATGAATTTAATTCTAATTATGATTTTCAAAATCAATGAAATCAATTAGTGAAATTATCTAAGCAATAAACACACGCATGTATTGGACATAGAGATTTCAAGTGCAAATTTTAATGCGAAGTTCATATACATTGAAAAAAAATAAAAATACAAAATCAATCTCATAATTCAAATACAAAATTACCTAAAATTATTATACACCCGCATGGGCCCCGACACTACGCTGAATATAAAAATTCAAGTGTCACGAGGATCTTCTTTGTTTGTTTTCGGTTTAGTCTTGGGTGGGTCAGAATAATAAAATCTAAAAAAAAAATTTATATAAATTTCAACTTAGTGAAATATCTGAGAGGTTAATTTTGTCATGTGATAGTAGATTTGATTCTCTATTAGGAGCTAAATAGTCAGAGGATCTAAAGTTTTAAGTATATTCAAGTCAATCAATTAACCAGATGGTATGTGTTGGTGGTGATTTCAAGGAGGATACTTATTAAAATGCGATTCTAATTTTAAATCAAATTAACTTAAATGAGTGTCAATCTAAGCTGCAATGAAACTTATCATTATAAGCTTAAAGCAAAACTCAATCTATCCACCTTCCACAATTATTTGTTGGGAGTGATAAATTAAGAAAACTCTAGCTCACAAAGGAGCTAATGTCAAATCAAGTGTTATATTTGTTTTTTCAATCTCTCTCTTATTGATGGGGCGTTCTTGGTGTTCCTGGCGGCTAGCTCACAGATAATGTAGTTATGATCAGAGTCCTCTGATCGAGTGGTTTGGCCAATCAAGCTCCATTATATTACGATCATACCGTATGCTCCAATGGCTCGCCCTTTGAGTTATGAATCATAGGGTATACTTGATGGGACACCTAACATTAAGGTAGACTTAAGCCTATCTCCTTAGACAAACACCACTCAAAGTTTATAAGGATTTCTTGGACGATGTAACCCATGTGTTGCTGATAAGGATCCTTTAGTCAGGTTAGGATTACCTCCTCTCCCAGTAGACTAGATCATGACGGGATGACGGAACCATGGGATTTAGATGGGCACATCATCATTCCCCAACCATGGGTTTAAAAATGATGAATTTCATAATCTAAATTTTAAAACTTCATATATGATCTTCTTATCTACATTAAGCGACTCTAGCTTGTCGAAAGTTCTCTCTCACTTGGGGAGAAATTAACTATAATGGCTTGTGCGACTTGGAACCGGATCTAAAGTCCTCACCAAATGAGGATGAAATCTCTAGGTAGTGTCTTATCTACTATTCCATCTGCCTTCTGAAAATTACACCAACACTTTAAATTACTCTTTTTAATTCAACATTGTCAAGAGGTTGGCGGCGAATTTTTGGAGCACATAGATTTATGACGACTCTGCTGGGGACATGATTCTCTTTCCATCTTTAGCAAGTCATATATGTGCTATAGTAACAATAAAATTTTTAAAAATTTAAAACAACAAAATGGTGATTTAAGTGTGTAATAAATTCAATATGAGGCTCTATGTAGAATGAATCATTCCGTAGAGTATATCTTTATTATACCATTATTTTATTCTATAGGGCCTCAACATCTTGAAAGTATGAGGTAAAATAATAATTATTAATTCTAATCCCCATCTTTCACTTTTACGAAATCTACAAAGCACTCCTTTCCTTTGTTCATAAGTTATGATCTGAACATCTTCTTAAAGCGCCATCATCAACAGAGATCGGCTACCATTCAATTTGGTAGCTTGAATTTCCAGTTATCGTATCAACTCACGATGCCGTGGTACATTCATCCGGGGCCATACTGGAAGGCCTCAAGTTACTGAAGCTCCTTCTATCCATGTGCACCAACCAGTTCAACTTCCAACTGCTGTTAAAGAGTTCTCTCGACAGTGAACTTCAATTTTCAAAAGGTTAGGTCAATTTGAAGGTCCCGTGATGAAAAGAACCATCAGTGGGCAAACTGTGTCATTAATTTCTTGTGGTACAGTTGTTGCGCTAATTGAACCTTTTGCACCTAGAAAGCATGATCATGAAGCTTCCTCATCATGGAGCAAATTAACGAGAAGACAGAGAAGAAGGAGAAACGATGAGCTAAGGACTCAGCAGATCCCCTTTAAATGACCTAGTGAACAAGCGATACTGCCACCAGAAGCGAGTATCCCTACCCACAACAACTTTGATAATTTAAAGTGGGTAAAATGAATAGCTCTACTGGTGAAGTAAAGCAGTCTTTCTAGAAGAACCAATCACATAAAGCTCCACCACCACAGAGGAGACATTCTGAAACACTGTTTGTTAAGATACATAAAGTTCTCAAAGTAGCCATGGACAAAGGCCTAATGAAAAGAAGATTTCAAAGTCCTGTGGTGATAGAAAATACTGAAGCTCCACCGAAAAAGTTGTTATCTCTTCTGGTAACTAGCCATTGAGCCCAATATGTTTTGCATGGTGAGCATCGGAGCATGACATTTAGACTGCGTGCCCAAGAATCCGCTGTTAAACGATCTCAGCAAAGGGGTAGACAGATATGGAGGGCAAGGCCTAGTAATGAAACTTTGAATAATGAAATATGTGTGACATCTGATACATATATTCAGAAATCTTCCTCAAAATCAACTCATCAGAAGTGGATACCCAAAAGAAGGGATATCATTAATGAAATACATGATGGTCGACACTCTGGAGAGTCCTCTAGGGGATCCCATCGCCAGTCAGATTCACCCCCACAAGAGAAGGTTGACTTTGATCGCAGTCCTTTAATAGAAGAAGTATTCATTTCACACATTGAACAAGAGATCCACTAGAAACGTCGATCGAAAATTTGTGTGCAAGAAGAAAATAATGAAGAGGACACTATGGAAGTGGAAGCTGTCTATATGGTCAGAGATATAGATGAACTCTTGCCGGCACCATCGATCAACACGAACTCAGGGAACCTGAACCTGATTTTGACATTTATGAAGAAGAGTCTTCAGAAACAAATAAAGGATGGATCTTTTGATCTTTGAAGATGAAGAAGAAGACGAGAATGAAGAGAAAGATATCATGGGTGTCAAACTATTTATATGGTTGAACGAGAAATGATCGACTTTACAACGCTTTTATAATCAAGCGTCGTCCTTTAGTATCAATACGCTTCAAAATGCACAAGGAGAAGAGGTCAAGTTCTTCCCGAAAATGAGCAAGGAGCGACAACAATAAGAAATAGAAGAAAAGAAGCGTCTATCTTGATTGGCATGCATGACCTAGAGAGCAAAGAGAAATGCGGATCAAATGGAGGTCAAAGATGAGATTGCATGACTTGGTAAAATGAATGATATGATGGAGATGTTGCAAAAGAATACCACATCAAGTGCAGTTCTTATTTTGTCTATTAATCAACATGCAGCTAATAATACAATTTATATATCACTAGCCACTGTGGTACCTCAAGCTCCTACAGTACATGCTACACTTGAAGCGAAGAATAAAAATAACCAAATATCTCCAATACAATTCAAAATGGTTGGCACCTAGAACGGTAATAAATCGGTTAGAAATAATAATTAATGAAAAGATAAAAGCGTAGCCTCGAGCTGGATCTTTGGTGAGTAAATTACCTTACCCTGAATATGACCAAGTGTCAAAGGTTACTTAGTCGAAATTTAATACTTTCAGTGGGCTTGATAATCCAAAGCAACATCTAGCCCAATTTAAGGCTACTTGTGGTAACAGAGGGAAAGATGCCTTTTTTGTCATTATTGACGACCTCATTCGAATGGTATGAATTATCAAAAATTTGGTTAAAATCTTTGCTAAATTAGAGACCATATTTGTGAAGAGGTTCGCTAGTATAATCGAGAAAATCACAATCGCTGACATTATCTTGCTGAAAAGAAGAAAAGGCGAGTTAGTGACAAAATTCATAAGTCGTTGGCGCAACCTAAGTATGAAGTGCGGGCAACAATTTGAGGAAGAACATGCGATCCAATTACTAATGGGCAATATAGATGATAAAATGGCACCATTTCTATGCATAACATCAATTACAACATTCAGACTTGCTTTCGATAGGGTGGCTAAATTCAAAAGTTGAATCACAAGTCAAGTCTATGCGATAAAGCAAAGAGAAACAAACCTTGACTCAAGAAGAAATGAAATTCATGCTTCCTATTTCAAATGGAAAAATGGGTGATATACAATATGGATAAAGGAAAGCGACCAATGTATAATGATGATAAGGGAAAGAAGCACTCTATAATTAGCAAAATTGGTATTGGAGGCAATGAAAAATCTCAAACTTTTCTGAGTGGTGGGGAGCATCCAAAACAAGTAACAAGAGATGATGAGCTAATGCATCCATCTCTTAAGATAAAGATAAACAAAGAATATTCCTTTAGAATGTATAGTGTGGCTAAATTATATCGGCAAGTAGTCCAAGCCGATCTACAGTTACTAGAAATTAAATGGCCTGAAGAAGTTGATCAAGTCAGTAATCCAAATTACTATCCCTATCATTGGATGATCAGTCATCCTATCGAAGATTGTTATGTCTTCAAAGATTCGTTAGAAAGGAAGTATCAACTAGATGAATTTACACTATCCGACAGTGTTCTAGTCAACCTAAAAAGAGAGTCTACAAGGATGATTACGTTCTCTTCTGTATCATCCATCAAAGATAAAAAGAAGAAGAAATCAATTCAGATTGAAGAATGGCAAACAGAAATCTCCAAAAAGAGTGTGAAAATGCTGAAGTAATTAAAGAATGTTCCTACTGTTAAATGGAAATCACCGCTTGAACCTATATTGGACTTAAGAGAGATGCCTAAATTAAGTATTTGGGCTTCTCAGTGGCATTCTGATAAGTCTACTTCGTCATAGCATGAGAAGCAGTCTACTAAATGCAGGCCTCATAAATCAAAGAAGCGCTAAAAGGAAGATCAAGAAGAGAACTACAACTCAAAAGATCATTAACAATCTAGAGTATCACGTGGCAACCATTTAGGCTTGCAGACTTCATGCCTAAGTTTCGCATTACTAAATCAGATAAAGAAGATAATGGTGAATCTTGTCCAGTAGAGACATGTCGAATCATCTACGTGATGTCAGATGTCATTCAACATCATTTACTCTGAAATGACAAGGGTAGTCAGATAGAGTCGACCAACCCATCACAATTCTTGTCAGGAAAGCAAGAAGAGCCTGAGGAGCTAATGTCTGAATTTTGTTTAATGACTCAACAAGATAATAATAGTTCAGACGAAGATCTATGTTTTCCCGACAGAGAAGAGTCAGACTCATCGATATCATCATGTATGAAATGTATGACGTTGAAAAATGAGTCTATCCCTTTTGGCCAATCTTCCAAAATAAGAAGGAAATTTGAAGAAACTATCTCTTCAGAAGAATCTGAGCAAGATAAGGTGATTCAAGTTCAATTGAGAAGTGTAAAGTCTTACCACCTTCATCAAAGAAGGAAAATATAAATAAAGATAAAGGCAAATAAATTGAAGTCAACGAAGATATCATTCCCAAAAATCCTAGAATAAAGCTTAAATTGAGCGAGAAGATAGATTATAATATTTTATCACATCTGAAAAAGATCCCTGCATAATTAAGTGTGTACGAGGCTCCTGATGTCAAAAGACCTCCAGAAACTTTGATATAGCTCTCAAAATCGGAGAGTTATGAAGCTTACTTTAAAAAATGCATGATCATTATAAACTCAAGATCTCCCAGTAATCATATTTTCTGAAGAAGATCTTATGTTGGGAACGACAGATCACAACCATCCTATTTATGTTACTACAGAGAGTGATGGCATCTCGATTGGCCGAATATTAATTGATTTAAGTTCTTCTATCAATCTTATGAGTCTAAAGGTATTAAGAAGATTATCACTTGACATCCAACATCTTGGGAGAGATAAGTTGATAGTTCATGGATTCAATAAAAAGGGGCAGAAAACTATGGGTTCTTTTATTCTCCCACTCAAGTTCAGAGATTTATATGAAGCCAAGTTTCATGTAATCGATGTTGATACATCATTTAGAGCTCTCTTGGGCTGGTGGTTGCATGAGTATGGCATGGTCCCATCTATGCATCAATGTATGAAGTATCGAAGATGGAGAAGAATTCGAATTCAGGTAACCTACAACCATTCTTCATCAATGAAGCAAAGATCTATGAAGATGCAACATATTTCATCCTCAAAGAGCGAGCTGGCAGAGCCTCTTGAAGCGGTAGCATCCACTTCAAGAACTTAAAAGCAATTTCACAAAGTGAAAGAGCAGAAGCAAAGAAGAAGGAAGAGGGTAATGCTGAGGCTCCCTAAAGCACTTGATTCTGCACCTAAATCAAAAAAATTAGTTCCTTATTTGGGAAGTGACATGGAAGAAGGAGATGATATTCCTGTTAAACCTAATGGAACTTATAAGCTCTTAAGAAAAGCAAAGTATGAAATAAGTGATTCTGATTCAGGCTATGATTTTGAATCTGCTTATGGAAATAGAGTTCAAATGGTCGCATCAAGAAGGATAGCTCACTTGGCAGAGTTAAATGACTCACTCAAAATTATACCCATCCCTCAACAATGCTTCAAAGAAATCACTCCGGAGATTCATGATATTGAAGAATTGATAACATTCTATGTGGATTGGTGAGAGCGAAATAGGAACTCTATTTTACAAATCAAGAGTCTCACCTCAAAATTTTAAGCAACCGGTTCAACATGAAAATTATGATGAGATAGTGACGACAAGAATTCTAATATATTATCCATAAAAATTATGAAGAATGATGCATAAGCTTGGAATTCATATTGAAACTACTAAACATAGGACTCAAGTCTTTAATAATATATGGAGCCAAAAAAGTCCTCAGGCATTATGAAGAAGTGATACGTTTATCACTAAAGGTCTTGGATTCATCCGTAAATCTCATTAAAATAGAGTCTGTTATAATATAATAGAAGCTGAGATAGAAACTCATAGTGACAAAGAAGATGATTCCCATGAAATTCTTCTTAAAAATGATGAAGAAGTAGAAGCCAAGCCCGCACCTGAAGAACTCGAAGATGTTGGACAAATAGCTACTATGGATGAACTTAAAGAAATCAACTTAGAAGCTGAGGAGGATTCATGTCCAACTTTCGTTAGTGCCCTTCTACCTGATGAGAAAGTTAAAGAGCTAAAAATGCTACTTAGTGAATTCATGGGTATCTTTTCCTGGACATATTCTGAAATGTCAGGCTTATCCCCTGATGTGGTAGTTCATAAACTAGCTATTAAACCAAATACAATGCCTGTTAAGTAAGCTCCTAGACGAATGAGATTGAAGATTGAAGAACAGGTAATTACAGAAACTAAGAAGCTGATTGAAGCAGGCTTCATCCGAAAAGAGAAGTATGAAGATTGGATAGCCAATATTGTCCCAGTTAGAAAGAAGAATGGCCAAATCCATCTTTGCATTGACTTCCGGGATTTAAATAAGGCGTGCCCAAAAGATGACTTTCTGCTTCCAATATCAGAACTATTAGTGGACAACACTTCCAACTATGACATGTTCTCATTTATGGATGATCGATACAATCAAATAAAATGGCACAAGATGAAAAACATACATCGTTTAGAACACTATTGGCATCTATTGCTACATCATGCCCTTTGGCTTGAAAAATCGGAGCTACATATACAAAGAGCCATGATGTATTTTGATGAGTTGATTCATCAAAAGGTGGAATGTTATGTTGATGATTTGGTGGTGAAGATCTTAAATCGTGAAAATCACTTTGAAGACTTGAGAATTGTATTAGAGAGAATCAAAAATATGATCTCAAGATGAATCCTCTAAAATGTGCATTGGTATCCTCAGAAAATTTCTCATACATTGTATGCATAGAGGTATTGAAATTGATCGCTAAGATCAAGGCAATTGTGGAGATGCCTCCATCAAAGAGTTTCGCGACTTCATTCTTTACAAGGATAACATTCATCATCGATTTATATCAAACTGTCATCTGTCAACCATTTGTAAGGTTAATAAAGAAAGTCGCTCCATTCAAATGGGACAAAGAGTGCTAAGAAGCATTCAATAGCCTTAAAAGCTACACATTAAATCCACCAATCCTTAGCCTACTCACGGAAGCCCTCATTTTATACAGCATTAGAAGAGTCTCTCGAGGTATTGTTGGTACAACACAATGAAAAAAGCAAAGAGAATATTCTTTATTATATCAGTTGGAGGCTGATTGAAGCAGAAATGAGATACTTTCCAATAGAGAACTACTGTTTAGCATTGATCTTTGAAGTCCAAAAGCTTCATCATTATATATTATCTCACAATATTACCCTCATCTCAAGGATCGATTCGCTGAAGTACTTGATGATGAGACCAGCATTGATAGGTCACTTGGCAAGATGGATAGTATTGTTTCAACAATTTGATATCACATACGTTCAACAGAAAGTAGTGAATAGACAAGTCTTAGCAAATTTTCTAGCTGCACATCCTATCCCTGCGGACTCTTCTCTTAATGATGATTTGCCCGATGAGCAAATTATGCTCATTCATGAAAGAGAAAAATTACAAATTTGAGAAATATACTTTGATGGAGCATCATCGATCAAACAAGTCTAATATTAAAATTTCTCAAGAGTAAGGGCAGGAATATGCATCATTTCATAACACTAGAAAAGGGATAATGAGAGATCATATGGATTGAGCCAAGAACTAATAATGAAGCGAATATGAAGCATTAATGGCGGTCTTGAAAGTATTTTCATAGGCATTCAAAACTTGCATATTTTTTGTGATTCTTAGCTTATTATAAATCAAGTACTTGGCATCTATAGAATCAACAAGCTTGAGTTAGCTTTCTATCACAAGCGAGTTCTCGAGCTTATAAAGTAGATAACAAATATCATGCTAACTCGAGTCTCTCAATTTGAGAATAGTAAAGTCGATTGCTTGGCAAAATTAGCAAAGGAAATGATAAGTATGAATGGTGATTATGTCATAATCGAAATATTTACTTGATGAGTGTTAGAGCTAGTAAAGTATCAATCCTCGCAGGTAGAGGGGTTACCAAATTTGATATAGCAGGATGTGACTCAGGTTGCTCCTCATACTCTCAAAAATCAACAAGAAGTTGTACCAAGAAGAGTTAAGAATGACATTGCCTCAGAAAAATAGTGTGAAGCCTTTACGAGGGAAGAGTCACGTGATTGGATGCAACTCTTAATTGACTACTTTAAAGAAGGTAAATTACCAAATAATAAATCACTGGTAGCTCAAATCGAGAAGAAAATGTTGTGCTATGCTTTCATCAATAACACTCTATATCGTAGATCCTTTGAACAAATATGGCTACGATGCCTAAATATAGATGAAAGCACCAAAGTGATGGTTGAAGTTCATGAAGGACTTTGTGGTGCACATCATATCCCAAGATGGCAGTAAAGATCAAAAGGATGGGCTATTATTGGCCATCTATGGTGAGAGCTATGTAAATGCTAAGAAGTGTCATGAGTGTCAAGTACATGGAAATCTCATTCATCAACCCAAATCCATTACACCCAACAATAGCATCTTGGCATTTGAATGTTGGGGATGTAATCACCAATTGATCCATCGGTATTTGGACATCGCTTCATCTAGCGGTGATTGAATATTTCTAAGTGGCTACTCCATTTAAAAAGTTATCGTGAGTGATCAACTTCTTCACGCATAATATAGTCTATAGATTTGGAGTGTCATGTCAAATAATTTCTGACAATGACACATCCTTTAAAAGTGCAAATATTTATAGATTCATCGATTGACACAAAATTGATTGGCGATACTCTTCAATATGCAAGCCAAGATCAAATGGTTTGGTGGAGGCCTTCAATAAGGCATTAGTCAAGCTGCTCAAGAAGATCCTTACTAAAAGTAAAAGAGAATGGCATACCAAACTAGTAGAGGCTTTATGGGTGTATCGAACTACCTATAAAATGTTGATTAAAGCCACTCCCTATTCATTGGTATTTGGAACTGAAGTAGTTCTTCCACTTGAAGTTGAGTTACCTTCACTTCAAGTAGCCATCCACTACAATCTAACTGAAGATCAAAATGCTCATCTAAGGATGGAGGAACTCAATGCACTTGATGAAGTTAGATTGCAAGCTCATCAAAATCTGAAAGTCTATCGAGCAAAGATGTCGGGGCTTTTGACCATACGTGATCGAACTTTCCAAGGAGAATTGAGTCAGTCTGAGAGAAGATCAATTCTCCCAAATCAAAAATTTGGTGAAAAATTTGAGCCTGAATGAGAAGGCCCTTTTGTCATTCAAAAAGTGTATCAAGGAGGGGCATACCAACTCATCAACTTAAAGGGTGAAAGACCAATGCTGCCAATTAATGGTTGATACTTGAATAAGTATTATATATGAGGAATACATTTCTTAAGGTATAATAGAAATTCCCCTGCAAGATAGGGGCATTTTTTTAGTATATCTATTTAGGTCGATATCGTGCTTCATGCCGACATCCCTAAATAAATATACCCACTTTATATGAAAAAAAAAACTTTTCTGTGAAAATTTTCCTATTATACAGAGGGCATTTTTAGATTTATATACATATTAAAATCATATTAAGAGCATATCAATTCAAATTTTGATGTATTTGCTTAATTTCATCTTGAAAGCTCTTCTAAATATGCTTTATAATTCCCCGTACAAGATAGAGAATTTTTTTAGTTTATATCAAGTTTATTTGAGTTGACATCGTGTTATTAAAATGAGATCCTTGAATATATTCTGATTTAGGTCGACATCAAGCTTTATACAAAAATCCTTGAATACATCCTTAATTATCATTATTAAGTTGCATGTTCTTGCAGGAAATAAAAAGAATATATTTTCATGCATGAAAAGGCAGCCCTAAATGTTAAAAAATTTATCTCTTAGATTTGCCAAATTCTGGAGATCAAGTCAGAAGAACTCTCAATCTTGGAGACTTCAATCAATTAAGTTGGAGAAACATCAACCTGTACTATCTAAAGTCTAAGACACGGATGGGTTCTAAAGGTCAAACTCAGCAATCCCATAAATGACCAAGTTGCTAACGCTCTCCCCACTCAACAAGCCGTCAGAAAAGGCCGCAGTGAAAGAGCCCCCGTTCATCAATCTGATGACAAAACCACCAACTGACCACAGCTTAAGTCGAAGACTCAAGTAGGTTCTAAAGGTCGAACTCAACAAGCCCACAAATAAAGTTCGATGCTCTAATCCTCACAAGCCATAGAAAAAAGGCCGTGAGAGCCGCTGTCGGTAATGATGATAGTCAATCTCTAGATCCAGTGATTACAAGCAACCAGGATCTAAGAGATCTTTCTACTTGATTGATAGATCAAGATAATTTAAGGGAATTCTCAATTCAGAGCTGCCTCAACTCAACCTTTATATAGCCTGTAGTGTGATATTTTAATTTATTCTCAAATGATCTGATCAAGCTCAAAGCATAGATCAAAGCCAATCTCCTCATCAAGTCTGTCAAAGTAGAAAGCATAGGACCGAGGAAACAATTCCATAGTTCATACAAAGCCGATGGCCAAACTAAAAGAATTTTATGGTTATTCAGTCTTTTAATGCACAGGTTGCTAGATTAAAACTCAACATTGACCCTATATAAGCTGGAAGGCTGGGTCATCTGTATGCACCCATCAATGAATCCGTCAAAGCAGCAAGCACAGGATTCGTGGTGTAAATACACTTCTTGACAAGTCAAGATAGACAAATTAGGTCATTCCTTCATTAAATCTGTCAAGTTTAAAGCTAGAACATAAGGAATTTCAAATCCGACCAAGTACGGATAAACTAATTCCCCAGCAGAATCCTTCATCAAAATAAATAAACCAATTCCTCCATCAAACCCAACCAAACACGGAGCTAGGGTGGGAGGAAACTCAAGTCTGCAATGACATAAAAGAAAGAGATCTTCAGCAAAGCCATTAAAGCAGATAGTAGATTGTGTAAGAACTCTTATCTATCCGATAAGTCGATTCTGACAAATCGGTCAATCTCGTCATTTAGCATGCCCTAAATAAGGCATCATTCTAATGAAAAATCCTATCAAAAGCTCCATGAACTATTGCAGTTGAAGCTGAAATGATTCAAGTTTTCTAGCTAGCACACAAATTAAACCCAAAGCACAAAGCATACAAATCAAGCCCAGAGCACAAATCAAAGCTGCTCTTCTCATCAAATCCACAAAAGCATAAAAGTGCAGAAGTAATAGAGGAACGCTAACATCCACTAATACAATAAGATGATAGATGATACATGGCTGATAAAAAAATAGTAAAGTACATCATGAGCTGATTGTAGCCACGTCTAAATAAGCTACAAAAGATAGCTGCTCACTCTCAGCCAACTGTAAAGCGTCAGTAGCTCTGATCAAAGAAGCCTCAACATCTACCATAGCCCTGACGTCGATAATGATGCTCTGCTATGAGCTCTTTTGTCTCACTTTCGCTCTCTCGATCCTAGCAGTCAATATGCCTAACTTAGAAGAAGCATCTATCGAACTCTAACGATCATGTCGTAGAACCTCAGTACTCTCTTCAAACTCATCATGCGCTAAGTCAACCCTCCCCTAAGCGACACTCGAGCTCGTCAATGAAGTCTAGACAATCGAGCGATCTCATCCATGGATTAAGAACTCTATGTATAAAGAGTCTCCATACACGAGCACTGCTCCTCCAAGCCAATAAGAGCTAAAAGGTCCAAAGTGGTGTTTGCATAAGACGTGAAGCTGTCCAGTGACTCTGGTGAATCCAAAGCAATCCGAGAAACCACATCCCTCAAAAACACCAAGCCGCAATCCTGCATGCTCTTATCACATGAATTCGGCCTATAAGGATGTCGATGGTAGATCTCAGACTCATAATCTACATCAGGCACTACAGGGAACAAATGAAAATAATCAGCACGAAGCAGATGTAAAGAAGTGTAGTTAATAAAAATAAATAAATAAAGTGAGGGAGAAAGTACCTGAACATGATGAATCCAACTGAACTGGAGTATCGTAAGCGATATAGTCCTCGGGGACCCTCACTATCTGATAAACTCTAGGCCTATGTGCTGGATCAATAGAGGCTTTGCTAGGCACGAGGTCTCTCATAGAGTCTCCCGGGACAAAGGGCGAGCAGTAGAGAAAAGTGGCTCCACGGAAGGGGTAATAACATCGAAAGTGATAGTATCAAAGGTCGACACGCGCGACAGCCCAACTCCAGAGTCCTCAATAACATCTCTAGTGCTTCTTGACACCTGTGGCACTTCATCAGAAGTCATAAACGGCTGTGGAGGCAGACTCGTGAAATAATCAACCAAAACCCGCACAGGCTCTGTAGGTTGGCTACACCTACGTCTGTGAGCTAGTGAAGAAACATCAGTGTAGCTAGGAGCAGAATCCCTAGCTCTAACTCTACCACGAGAAGTGGTATCCTCAAACACACTACCAAGTGCATCACAGAATCAAATTAGAGTATCGACTTCGCATATTTTGATAAAAAAAGAGGAGAGAAAGGGCAAAAGTATTGAAAGAGAGGAGAATAGTGATTATGCCTCTAGCGCTATAATCTCTTGTTAATGGAAATCTACGATGGGTCCTCTGATCTCGAGGAACGCCCAAAGATCTCATCCTACATTCATATCTCCGGAACCAGCTCAGAAAGGGCCAAAAAACGATGTAGTGAGGTAAGTATAACCTTGCGACCACATGGAGGCTATCAAAATGAGCACCGTATCAAGCATTAGTAAATGTAGCCAAAGCAATAAAGAAATGCGTCACCGAGGAAATCATCGATCCTCCTAAAATCCACTACATGGGGATGAGTGGCACCATCGGCGGTCTGGAAGAAACCAAACTACCATGCAACTCAATTAGGCTGATAGCCCTTTATAACAACTGACTACCCAAATCGATAACATAACCATCTTGGATGTATACTGAAAAGGTACTTAGCTACTCTCGATGTTTGATGACCATGAAGCAAAGAAATATGTCATTCATCATCAATCAAGATCAATCCCTATCGAAGTCAGAGGGTAAGCCGAGTATATCCGGGTGAACCAACAAAAATTGATCTCTGACCAAATGGGGAGCAAAGAAGAGCATGTGAATCCTCTCCATCTCCAAAGTAGAGGATGCTTGATATAACTGTAAGACTGTAGGATATCCTCACTCTAAAAAGAATGCTGGATACTCAAAATAAGCAAAGGCACCATGCATGTGGAGATGAACCCAAGCATATAAGGCGCCAAGGTAGAATCACATCTCAGCTCTAGGGAACCTCACAATCACCCCAATATCCTATAAAGCGGCTAATCTTCTGGGGCAAGAGAAACTCGCTCACCTCGAGAGACCCTGTTGGCTGCTAATAAAGTGCATGGGAGAACTAAACCCTGTGTAATGGGGAGCACAAAAATGCAGAGCCATATCATTATAAAATGGGCTAAGAATAGATCCTCGCTCAATCTCGATAGTGCTGGAGAAATCGCTCCTGCTGATAAAATAGGCTCTGCAGTCTCCTTAGATAAGTAACTACCTTCAGACACACCCAATCAAAAAGGGTCATGCAGTGCTACAGTCTCCTCGGATAGAAAATAATCCCGCATGAAGCTCTGAATACATGTACTCATAGGTAATGCGGCTTGTGATCGTATAGAATACTAGACCACGAAGGTCAGTGATAGTGGTTCAAGAGATCAATATAAAGAAGACATAGCTACCTCGATCACAATCATCCAGGCTACTTGAAATAACTCTCATTAGGTGGAACACACTCCTGTAGTGATAACCAAATACGGAAGACCCGACACGACTGTAAATCCAAAAGAGTGACCTCTCCTCAATCCAAGAAGTGTTACTTACTATGATCCCAACTCCACTACTCCAAGATCCCAAGAAGAAAGGCATACCCCCCAAAGTCAAATAAAGATACATATCGCCTCATAAATGCTACGTAAAGTATCTTTGTGAGCCTGTAGAATATACTTAGCCCATGTGACATATCCATGAGGAAGAATAGGAATCCTGCCAAATGAGGAATCCGGCGGTCTAGTGAACCGTAGCTACGGTGGCTCGAGTCTGACTATCTCATCTATGATGTTACGTAGTAAGACATCAATATCCGAACTCAGGCTATTATGTTATCCAAAGATTGTAGTCACCACACTTCATATACGTCTGCAAGATCCTCAAAAGCAAGGAATCAAGTATCGAGTAGGGAAGAGCATGCAAAGAAGCCCTGGTAAAAATCACATCCTTGTAGCATATCAATATCTTTGCTCAATCTATCTCGATATCAACATCTCCGAGGATCATGTCGATCTCACCGGATAGCCTCCTCGTTAGGCTCATCGTGACTCATATCTCCTCTCTAAACATTCTCACCAAGTGATAAGAGAAATGTTACATAAAATTTAAATAACAGTGTAATCAAATATGTCCACCAGTTCTCAAGATGTAATAACAAGAAGTGAAACAAAAAAAAAAGAAAGACGGGGAGGGGTAGAAAGAAGAAAATCAAAAAGTCAACTAGTTTTCAACAAACGTGACTTGCTTTATGCGCAAATCACATTTGTTGGGGCGCATTTGTTGACCTCCGCATATGTGTCATAAGTCAAGTCAAGTCCACAAGTCAAATTCGATGACTTCGAGGTGGCGATGCGTCGAGGCTCAAAATGCATTAAGCGTCACTGAAAATGGTCAAAATAACCTTTGATTGATGAACGGACTTCACCGTCATGTTTAGAACGTCAAAATTGATTGAAATATAAATATTGTAAAATCTAACGATCAATCAATTAAGTCGAACTATCGATAATGTCGACACATATCGAGTTAGGAAGCTGCGATGACCAAACGCGATCTTATTCATAAAATTGATTATGTGCTAGCTTTCAAAACATCAAAACTATCAAATGAAACTTTTCTTGAATGAGTTTACAAATGTCGAATGATTTGAAGTGATACGTCGGTGAAATGCACAACACGTCATCAAAATTAACTCAAATGACCTCCGATCATTGAATGGATTTCTCCATCACGTTTAGAACATTAAAACTAGTTAGAATAGAAATATTGCATAACTTGATGATCAAGCGATCTCGAGTCAACGCTACGCATATCAAAGTCGAGGCACCGTAAGCCAAAGCTCTTCATTCATTAAATTGATTACGTCGTTAGCTTTGAAAATATTAGAATCTATCAAATAAGATTATTCGCATTAATTGGACAAGTTGCGTGAAAGTCAAGCGTCAAAAGCGACGTGCATTTTGACAATTGACTGATTTGATTCCAAACGGCCTGATCGTAAAGCAATTCTGTGTTGTTGAAACAATGGAATAAACTTAAATTGATATGTATATTGACTATGTGATTTTATCAGTATAAAATTCATAATCAAGATTAATTAAATATTTGAAAAAAAGAGTTCCCCTAACTAAATGAAAAAACTGCTCCCACTCTTTCACTCGGCTCCAACTCCTCCAACCACAAAGTATGAGGGGTTGCTTCCTTCTTCGTTGTTCTTTTCTCCAACCGGACGACGCCCTCTTTTCTCTATTCCCACCCTCCGACCTCCCTCTGCAGAGGTAAATCCCATCACTCTTCCTAGCCAAAAGAAAAGAGTTTGTTTCTCTTCATCCACCCCCTCATCCAAAAGGAAAAACCCACAAGGCTTCCCGCTCTCCTCTTCATTCGATCTATCATATACACGAGATTTTTTGTCTCCCATTTTCCTCATCCGTAAGCTCTCGTTCTCCGCTTCTTGCTCCACCAACCAGCCACAAGCTCGATCACTCCATCACACGAGCCTATCATTCCTTCCTCCGGCGCCTCCGTTCTGCAGCCCACTCGAGCCCAGTCCGCCATTCCTTCCTTCCTTGCTCTACTCCTACGTCTGTTCCCACCTCCGCTCCAGCCATGACCCATTCTTTTTCCTTTCTTCCTTCCGTGCTCCACTGTAGCCCACAGCCCAGCCTCGTTCCTTCCTTCCTTGTACCTCCACTCAGACTCAACCTCTCTGCGTTCCAACCTGCTTCGCTACACGATCCCAACCCGCCAGCCCGACTCCACCTCTCTGCATTTCGACCCACTCTGCTGCACGATCCCAACCCGCAAGCCTGCCGCTCTGCTGCTCTGCCCAGGCTCGTAGTCGCATTCCACTGTCTGCTCGCAAACCCAATCGCTCCTTCACACGAGCCCACTGCAGCCTTCTTCCTGCAGCCCACAACTCGTCCGATTCTTTCTTTTGTGGCAGCTGAGAAAGAACATCATCAAGAGGCGGGTTCTTCTTTCAATTTCTGGCATCGCACTCCTCACATTATCCTTCCATCTTCATCGGAGAGCAATGTCGTTAAGATCAGAGTTCTTCTTTCATTTTTTGCGCATTCATATTACCTCTTCAAATTCTCGTCAAGAGTCTTCTTCTTTCAATTTTGTGTCGCATTTTGCTTCAAAGCAAGCAGAAGCAAGTCGAGAGGTGGGTTCTTCTGGTTTTACATACCCAACCTTGTTCCCTTGTCGATCATGGCGTACTAAAAAATGAGTCATATGTGGGATCTATGAATGTGGATATATATACGCTTGTGTTTCTTTGCGGTTTGAAGGCCTCATCGTCTCAAGAGGCTGACGAGATAAAAAAATCGGATATGGTGTCGCAAGACACCTCATTATCTCAAGGCGTCAGAGTAAGTCAACGCATTAGATGTCGCTCCCTAGCGAAATCTGCAGAAATTTGTCAAAATCTCATGACTTAAAAAATAGAAAATAAAAGAATTGGCTTAAGAACTTTACACAATGAAACCTAAAATTAAAATTCAAATTAAAAAACTCCAAACAAAAAAGGAAGGAAAATAATATGCGACAAATATAACAAAAGTGAAGGGGGGGGACAAAAAACACTTACAAGATTTATTCAAACAGTCCTAAAGTCTGCTTTCAAATGTCTAACTCAACCTTCAAAAAAAATGGAATAATAATAGACTCTCTCTTGCCTTATTTATAGAAATTAGAAAGGTAGTAAGTGGTTTGCTTTCAAAAGAAAAGATGGGGGAAAATGAATGTAGGAGAGTTCTAATAAAAAAAAGAGAGGGAAAATGAATGTAGGAAAGTTTGAATAAAAGAGGGGAAAAATAAGAATTACTTTGAAGGGTAAATCTTCTTTTTAAAATAACGAACTAAATTATCCTTTGAACCTGTAGCTTCAAAATAAAAATCACCACCAGATCTGCAACTCTTTGTACAAGCAGAAAAAATGCGATACTAAATTAAAAATCTGTAAAAATTACAGGCTTCCTTCAAAACAAAAAGTGAGGAATTTCATTCTAATTATGATTTTCAAAAATCTACGAAATCATTAATTAGGCGAAATAATCTATAAACACACCGTGTTACGTAGATTTCAAATGTAAATTTTAATTTAAAAGCATACGTACATTGAAATAAAAAAAATAAAAATACAAAATCAATCTCATAATTCAAACACAAAATTATCTAAAATTACTATACAGCCGTATGGGCCCCGACACTACGTTGAATGCTTAAATTCAAGTATAGTATCTTTGCATGGGTTGTTTTAGGTTTAGTCTTGGGGTGGGTTGTAAATAAAACCTAAAAAAATCTATTATATAAATTTCAACTTAGTGAAATATCTGAGAGGCTAATTACGTCATATGGCATATTTGATCCTCATTGTGAGGATCTGTTCTCAAGTATATTAATCAATTAACTAGATGATGGTTGTGTTGAATGGTGATTTCAATAGGAGGATACTTCCATCAAAATTGATTCTAATTTCAAATCAAATTAACTCAAATTGAGTGTCAATCTAAAAAACTTTTTAAATGAAATTCTATCATTATAAGCTTAAAGAAAAACTCAATCTATGCACCTTCTTCAATTATTTTTTGGGGGTGACAAATTAAGAAAACTCAGCTCAAAGGAATGTCAAATCAAGTGTTCTTATGTTCACTCATCAATCTCTTTCGTAAGGATGTGGCCGTGTCCTCCATTGTTGGCCATAGGCTTCATAGATGATAGATTCTCGATCAGTCCTATGATGGGTTGTTTGAGATCAGTCCATTATATTATGATCACGCGGCCGTCAGTATGCTCCCCAATGGCTCGCCCTTTGAGCGTGAATGGTAGGGTATACTTGATGGGGCAAATCCTCTCACTAAGATGGAAGCTTTGTCTCCAGATCACCACCCAGTCTAAGATTTCTTGGATGGCGTAACTGTGTGTTCGATAAGGATCCTTTCGGGTTGATTACCTCCTCGACTAAGTAGACTTGGGACCATTACCAGGATGACAAACCATGGGATAGATGCACGCGTCATCATTCCCAACCATCCGGTTTAAAAATGATGAATTTCATAATCTAAATTTTGAAACTTCATATCTTTTCTATATCACGTTATGCATTAAGTGGCTTTCTTAATCGAAAGTTCTCACTTATTGGGAGAGGTGATTAACTATGGGGCTTGTGCCATAGAACACAGATCAGTCCTAGCCAAATGAGGGGAAATCTCTCGATAATGTCTTATCTACTATTCATCTTTCAAAATTACATATTTTAAATTACTCTCTTCAATTCATATTGTTGAGGTTGATTGGAGTTACTCATTCGAGCTCCTGTCATAGCTTGCAAATGTCTTCGTCGTCATTGACACCTCAAGTTCTAATTTATTTGGAGTTGTTTCTTGCAATTTATTCAAAGACTTGAAGCTAAATATTATTCTTTACCTTATAAAAGCTTAAATTTAACAGTTCTCCATATGTTTAACCTTTTTTTTATAGAAGTTTAGATTTATTTTTAAATTTTATTTTTATTTTCACTTTAAAAGTTTAGAGTAGCTTAAAAAAAAAATTTTACTATTATAAATGGATTTAAGCTTGAATATTATTGATTGTTATATTTATACATATATTTTTTGTTTGATTTACAATATTTGTGTAATCATGAGTCATTTTAAAATATTAAACTTATGATATATTTACTTTTAACTTTAGTGGTAGAGGAATAAATTTTAAAAATTATTTCAAATGATGTGCTATCTTTGTAATTATTTTATTAAAATTTTAGTTGTGCTAATTATTAATTAATTAGGTAGCGAAATAATTATTTAAGTTCAAACTTAAATTGATTTGAGTTAGAGGTATAAATTCACGGTAATCATGTTAGGTTCTAGTGTGACTTAAATTTGGCCTAATCCGAATATGTATAACTCAAACTCAAACTATTTATTATAAGAGTTAAAAATCATGACCCGATCTTATATCGCCTTAGATCCAACTAAGCATCAACCGAGTGACCATTCTGACATGCATTGCAAGCTAAGCAAAATTAAAGTTAAAATGGTGTTAATTTTGATTTTGCGGAGCCAAAGTTAAAGGGAAAAGACTTTTAGACCTAAACAAAGCTTAAAAAGTTAATTGGGTCGATTTAAAATCATTTTTTTAAGTTGAGTCTACATCAAGTTATCATGTAGATCAATTATTGATCCCATAAATTATATGATGTGTATGTAATCTTGATATCAATATAAATAGATTTACATTGATGTTATTTTAGATTGTAGAAATTTTTATTAACCACTGAATTTAAAATTTTGATGTTATTATATATACTAAATGTGTATCTATATATTAAAGGTCAAAAGTCATAGATGTATAATAAACTATTTTTAGTTACGAGAAGCTTAGATGTTCATGTGAAAAACATAAAAAATATGTATTTGTAATGCAAAATGAAGTTAGAGTTGATTTATTTAAGAGGGGTTTTCAACCCAATTACTGGATTTAGTCATCACATGATAAGTGGGTATCACATGTCAAAACTCGTTACACTGTGTTAACTAATATGCACCATCTAATGAAATCAAATTGAAATATATTAATAAATAAATTTTGATGTGATTGGCTCACATCTTTACAAAATAACTGAGGCTCCTAACTTTAAAGTTAAATTTTTTTATAATTTATTAAGTACAATATAACGACAATTATGACATGAACTTTTCAATTACTCAAAAGTTATTTGTACTTGTTAGATTATTAAGCACTATGATTTTAGTATACCACATAAATATTTTAACCAATTTATTGGACTTCTTATGCAAATAAATAAACAAGATCATTTAGTGAGCTAATTTATACTAGACTTAAAAATTGGTATCTAACTTAGGTTTGAGTGTAAAAAAAAATAGATTACTCTATTAATGGTTATATGCTTTTCTACACAAATAATATATCAGAGAATGAATGCAAATATTATGATGTGTCAAGATACAAGCAACAAAATAGATAATAATACAAATAAAAATGATATTCCACAATAGAAATTATTTTATTTGACTCTCAATCTACATCTAGAAAGACTTTTTGCATATATGAGTTCTCACAGGAGGTGACATTATAAGTGAATAATTAAGCCACATATTTTGATCCATTCATTAGATGCAAGGATATGAAAGCATTTTAATTTCACACATTTAGATTTTGTTGCAAAAGTAAGAAATTTTCACATTAAGTATGTACTAAGAGATTCATGCCTTATAGTCAAGCCACGTCACCTTACTTATGCTACCAAGTAACTATTGCATCATACAATCTTCTTATTAAGATGTGTATGATAAGCTCTTATATAAACAAAAATAGATATATATACTTATAATCATTAGTAGATGATCTCAAAATTTTATCGAAAGAAAGTATACTTATATATGATATCTTAATAATGTAGAATGTTTAGATATTAGCAGCAGCCATGTGTACAATCATTGATTTTCAACATATGATATATTATTATGATGAACCATAATAGGGAAGCTAGCATGCCCATATCATATGAGTTATCAAAAGTTTGTACATTAAAACATGACAAAAAAAAATTCTTGGTTTAATTATTATTGAATGTGTTTATCTATTAACCATTCATTTAGAAATGATAAAGATGCATTATTAAAAAATAGAGTTGTGAAAAGTAGCCCACCATCACGTTTGATTGGAGATGAATTATGCGAGAGGATGTGAATATACCAAAAATTGTTGATTTTTTGAACTTATTATAGAGCAAGCCACAACATTATGTTGTAACTTATATTATTAAACTAAGTGAATTATTTTTTCTTAAGATTTATCATATTAGAAGATAAATTTAATTCATCATAATCTTGATGTTATATATATTGAGAAGAACTTCTTTGATAATATATTCAACATTGTAATGGAAAAAGAAAAAAAAAACATAATTTGAAGACAAGCGATGTTGGAGAATTGAAAGTAGGTGTTGAAAGAATCTTGAAGCTTGAAGCCAAAGAGGAATGATTAGTATAATAAACATATATTTATGACATAATTTGATTATTTAAAGTAATATCTTTTAAATGGTTATTATATAAAAAAAATGTTTGGAAGAAAGCCTATGATCATGGAGTTATACATGCATACACACTAATGCGAGCAAGAATAGTAGTGGGTTTAGGGTATATCCCAATAAATCTATATGAGTATTATAAATTCTTAAATAATTTAAAATATTTACAAGTCACTATTACTAATATTGATCTTTTATAGGGCAAATGTGTACATCTTAGGAATAAAAAAAGTTGCAAGAAGATGATTTTAATTAGTGGTGACAAGCAGTAGAGGTAAGAAGAAGGGTAGGACTTATAGGATAGACTTTGGCATAGCATATGATGTCCAATTCTCTCAAACACTTTACTCATGGCAACAAAAACTTATATTAAGAAGGTGATGAGAAGACGAATGATCACATTTTCTAAATATATAGATGCTAGTTTGATGGTGATATAGGCAAAAGGGATGAGAAGACGAAAGAAGAAGATTGAGTGTGTTTAGAGACATGTTTGCTATTTTTTATGTTTTAAGATCAGTTTAAATTCATGTTAATGTTGTGAAACAATTAATTTCAAGGAGAAAAAAATTTGATGAAAAATGCCACTATAAATTAAATTATGTAGGTTATTTTCACAACAAATGTAGAAGTATTTTTTTCAAATAGCACTAAAGGTTTATTTATTAAAAATTATTTTTTTGCAAAAAAATTTTATTATAAAATCATTTTCGATGTGAGTATTTCCTACATACAAAAAAACA
Source organism: Cymbidium sinense (assembly GCA_021442155.1). Taxonomy (NCBI): domain Eukaryota; kingdom Viridiplantae; phylum Streptophyta; class Magnoliopsida; order Asparagales; family Orchidaceae; genus Cymbidium; species Cymbidium sinense. The sequence goes on along the minus strand of JAKCPB010000046.1, from coordinate 69,995 downwards.
CTGATTTTTTATTTTTTTTACCTATTAGATATACTGTATTTTCGTGTAGAACAACCTTTATGCAAGAAATAAGATAATCGATAATGCCAAAATTATTAGTGCATAATAAAAGCATAACCTCTAATATGATAAATTGAAGATCAAAGATATTTTCCGCAACTCCATATACCTATGGTACCAAAAGCTATGTAGTTGGAAGATCTCATTGAATAGTCTTAGACGTGAGCTCTCCTCTATGGAGGAGAATAATAGGAAAAATATTAAAAGAATATGTATCCCTATTAATAGGTAAACTATAGTAGAATTTAATTCCAATTTAGGATATATAGCCAGCATGTAATATGCCTAACTGTATATTAATAGAGATCCATTTTTTTCTCTTGATTTTTAGGCTTTATTTCTCTTCTCACTCCTTAAATTACATGAATTTGATAATCTTTTTCGTAATCTATATTATTAATCACTCTTAATAAAATGTGAGCATCAACTTTCTTTGCGATGCTTTCATCGAGAACAAATAAGTATGAGACAATATGAATTAATGAATATCATGACGTTGCATAATCATAATCAGCAAGAGGAGCATGATTTTTATTAAAGAATGCTAATAAAGGACATCTATTGTTAACTTTGTGAAATAAATCATGATTAGAGAGTTCAGTTCAAGGTTAAATTTTATGGTAAATATTATTTTGACTAGCTCAAGAGTCATAATGAAGACTAAACTTCTTTTTTCTGATTTTTTTATATAGATTTTTAAATTTTTTCATATGTATAAGTAATGTTATATCCTTTATTTTTATTTGAAAAATTATTATGTGAGAAGTCCAGATATAGCTTTTACATTTGGACTTCATTAACATAATATCATGTGGTATTTAGCGAATACATAGCTGCTATGTATTGGCTCTGAAGTCCTAAGTATTGATGTTTGTATAAATATTGTATTATTATATCGATAATAAATTAATCATATTTTTCAAGACGCACTTCACAAATCATATATATATGCGATTTTGAGTATCATATGATATTATATTATTGAAATCTCAATGTACAGTTATATTCAAACTTCGCACATAATAATTTTTTTTTTTAGTCGGTTGAATTCAGTTTTGTCGGAATAATCTCGTAATTATATTTTCTCACCTTTAATCCCATGGCATTTTTGTAACTTCTGATATTGATTTTATTTTCCATAATACATTTAAGCCCTGCTCATAATTTTTAAAATAAATAAATTAATCTTCGGTCTTGAGCTCCCAAAATATAAGCTCCCAGGTCCTACGGAGTAGTAAGACCGCTATGTCCCGCACCCAGAAATCTCTAGCCTCGCGTTAGCTCATCTCATTCTAGTTTCGAAACTCCTTCTGGAATCCAGCAGCAGCTTCTACAAGCACGCCAGCAAAATGCGGAAAGAAAATCATTGAGGCAAGGAATAAAGAGATCATATCGGAAAGTGCTTCTATTTTACGCTACAATCCCCTCTAAAATATCAAAATTGCATATATGCTAATCTTGGAACCAAAGCAACATTTGCACGCTTCAGTGCTTCCTTTCTGGACCCTTACGCATGGAGAGGAAAAGGTTCTGCGCCATTATCTAGAATCATCACCATGTTTCTTTCCCAAATAAATTATATTAAACGCCACCAATGTATTAAGTTTATATAAAAATTGGAAGACTTTGGACCACATGATTTATTAAATAATATATATTTTTTTGGGAGAAATTAAATAATATATTACTTTCAATGACGAGGTGATACCCAATTAATTCTGGAGGCTTAATTTTTAAATTAATCATAATTAATAACTTAATTAGGTAATTAACCCAGTTAAAAAAAAATTTAAAAATAGTCCAGTCAGTCATGTCGTACTGGCGGGAGACTGAGTTAAATGATTTTTTTTAAAAAAATCAGTTAATAACTCATTTTTTATGTATACCATCAGTGTCGGTTTTGCGTGATTGATATCATTAGAAGGTAATAAAATTCTACAACTTTCATGTTGGCGGGTTTTCGGCGAATCTTGCGGATAGCCGTTTTACGAATGTATAAATTTTGAAGTTCGAAATTGAAAGTTATTCTGGCGGCCGCTTTTTTTGTCATAATCTGAGTTGTTGGATACATATAATTCGGTAATATCAAACACTCTCGATATATTATATATAAATTGAGCTTTAATGGGTTTACTCTTAAAAAAATAATCATTTCATTCTTATATTTGAAGATGTTATTTTACACTGTAACATTTACTTTTTTAAAACACATTAAAACTTGTAATGTGAATTTGGACTCTAGATGTATTTTCATTTGACTCTTTTTTTAATAAATACATATATGTGATGACCCTAAAATTCTCTGTCAAATACGAATCTTGATCGCAATTGTCGAAGTTGAAGCGGTCGAGATCAATCTTAAAATATCATTGGAAACTTTGAAACATCAGTTAAATTCCAAAAGCTCTCAAATATGGGTGTTTATAGTCAAATCGGCGTCTCGGCGGGCGGTTCCAACAAGAAAATCTTACAATTAGACTTTGAGCATTCAAATGCACAAAATACATCATATGATCGAGGGAATCATCATGAGCCGTCCGATGGAAGAGTGGTTGGATTTTGCATATATTCTGAGATCCACTCCTGATCATAAATAGCCCGCATTCCTGAGGAGGGAAGCAAGAGAGAGAGGTAAAGATCCTCAGCCTTGTCGTGCCACCACTTGGCGGTTGTCGACCACCGTAGGCCGCCATCGGCCATCGCGATCCCATCGTTGACCACGCGTTTTGGTCATCATCGCGACCACTATCGTTGACATTATCATCGTCGACATCATCGTCAACATCGTCATCAACATCGTCGTCAACATTATGCATTCTGCATTGTCCCTTTCACTCTGATTACGTAATCCGTTGTCGGGAAGATCTTGTACTCTGAAGCAGGATACATAGTGGAAGCTTTTCTTGGGCTAGGCCGTGGTTTTCCCTCTTTTGAGGTTTTCCATAAAATTCAGTTTTATTGTTCACTCTTTAAATCACGTGTGTCTTTGGATTTCCCAGCGAAGCTAGAAAACTTTTACTCTTGGGGTTTTCTAACGCGCGGTTTGGCGCCGTCTGTGGGAAATTGATTCCCATTATATCATCTTGTATGGCGACCAAGTTCCCCAACAAGATCAAAACCACCATCGAGATGTAGCATTTCAAGCTTTTAAGGGCTGGCGAAGAATGAAGATTCATCAAACTTGTTCCTTGATCTTTCGAGCGGGGGGCAACTCTTAATCTTAGAAGATCACCCATGTTAAGCATCTAATCGATTACCATCCCAAGAAATAAGTCAAAGTTGGAGGATATTTCAACATTGAGAAGAGATATAGCTTTACAAATTATATTTTTCCACTCATACTCATGGAAAAAGCGAGACCGAGGTTAAGGAGCAACTTTGGCTACAATCACAAGCGGATGTTTTAATTGACCTCTTCCATACAGTTAACGTCATCGAGCAAAGACTTCGACAAACAACTAGGATAGGTCAAAGGTCCTTGGTGGACTTCCCGACCTCTTCCATGAGGTTAGCGTCATCGGGTAACACCACGACACAAACAACCGGATAGGTCAAAATCCCGGCGACCTCTTCCATACAGTTAGCGTCATCGGTAACACTCGACAAACAACCTAGGATAAATCAAAAGGTCCCTAGTGGACTTCCTACGACCTCTTCCACAGGTTAACGTCATCGAGCAAAGACTCTGACAAACAACCTAGGATAGGTCAAAAGGTCCTTGGTGGACTTCTACGACTCTTCCACGAGGTTAGCGTCGCCGGGCCACTCGACAAACAACCGGATGGGTCAAAATCCTCGGATTTAGTTCAACCTCTCTTATAGGTTAACACCATCGGGTACACTCGACAAACAACCGGATGGGTCAAGATCACCGGTGGATTGATTCAACCTCTTCCATACAGGTTCATGTCATCGAGCAAACACTATGATAAATAACCTAGGATAGGTCAAAGGTCTTTGGTGGACTTCCCATGACCTCTTCCATACAGGTTAACGTCATCGGGTAATACTCTGACAAACAACCTTGGATGGGTCAAAATTCTCAGCGGATTCAATTGACCCCTCTTAACATCATCGGTTAACATCATTGAGCAAACACTCGACAAACAATCGGATAGGTCAAAAGGTCCGGTGGACTTCCCGACCTCTTCCACGAGTTAACGTCATCGGTAACACCACGACAAAACAACCTCGGATAGGTCAAAATTCTCGGCGGATTCAATTCGACCTCTTCCATACGAGTTAGCGTCATTGGGTAACACTCGACAAACAACCTCGGATGGGTCAAAATCTCGGCGGATTCAATTGACCTCTTCCATACGGTTAGCATCGGGTAACACTCGACAAACAACCGGATAGGTCAAAATCCCGGATTCAATTCAACCTCTTCCACTCTGGTTAGCGTCATCGGGACTTCGACAAACAACCTCCGGATAGGTCAAAATCACCGGATTCAATTCAACCTCTTCCAGACATGTTAACATCATTGAGCAAAGACTCTGACAAACAACCTCGGATATGTCAAAAATTCTCAGCGGATTCAATTCAACCTCTTCCATACGTTAACGCATCGGGTTAAAATCACCGATCACGGTCATCCCGCCATTCTGTGGGTCAATTCGCCGTTGCCGATTCGATTGACCACCCGTCGGCCCTTTCTCGTCGGTCGCGTCGCCGACCATCATCGGTCACGCCGTCGACCATCGGGCAATCTTTGCGGTCACCACCATCGTCGGTCACCTCACCGGCATTATATGATCCGCCGTCATTACCATCGGTCGGCGTCATGCGTCTGCATCTCGCCGGTCATCCAGCATCGGCGCAATTATTCCCGGTCCGACACCGTCGATTCTTGATGCGACCACCCGTGGTATCCTTGCCGTCGGTCACCCGTGCCGGTTCAGCGTCAGGTAGCGATCATGCGGTCACCACCATCTCGCGGTCATCCCCATGCGTCTCGGCGCCCGGTCGCCACCGTCATTCGTGCGATTCGATTCACCACCGTCGGCGCCTGCCGGTCATTCACCGTCGTAGGTCACTTGCCGCCGCCACGTGATCTTCGGTCACCACCATGCCGGTCTTCCGGCTTGCCGACCGTAGCCCGTCGACCAATTATCGGTCAGCCACCCCATCGGCCGCCACCGCGTAGCCAGTTCGCGATTCGTCGCCGGTCTTCGTCGACCATCGTTGGCAATCTTCGCCATCGCACTATCTCGTGGTCATCCGTATTCTGACGCCCGTCATGCCGTTGACTACCATCGCCGATTCGCATTGCCACCACCCGTCGGTCATCGCCGTCACCGCCACCTATCGTCGCGGTCCTGCCGACCATCGGCAATCTTCGTCGATCCACCATCATCGGGTTATCATCGACTAATCGCGGTCATCATCGACCATGTCGTCACCCTTATCGTCGGCATCTTCGTCCCCATCTCCGTGCTCGGGTCGGTCGTCCGGAGGCGATGTCTCTTCGAGGAAAAGCAGCCTCGCCGTATGACTGGGTCTTGATCGCCTCAGCCGGACGATCCGGTCAAGGCGTTCGCCTCTTTCGAGGGAAAAGCGGAGCCGGCGTATGATCTGGGTCTTGATCGCCTCACCGGTCGGTCCGAGGGAGTTGGCCTCTTCGAGGGAAAATCGGAACAACGGCGTATGCGGGTCTTGATCGCCTCAAACCGGACGGTGTCAGGCGGTTGACGCCTCTTCGAGGAAAACAACGATGTATGCAGGTGGTCTTGATGCCTCAAACGGGTCCGTCAGGCGGTTAGCGCCTCTTTGAGGAAAAGCTGGGCAACACGTAAATAGTGGTCTTAATCTCGCAGTCCATCAAGGCGGTTGGCTTCTTCGAGCGGAACGACGTCTGAGCGCGCCCTCGAACGACCCTTTCAGAAGAAAAGATGGTGCCTTCTCCTGGCCCTAGGGGTTTTATAGACCAGCAGAGTCGCTTAACCGCGGAAACCGCGTCAAAACCGTCATTCGCGTGCGGCAGACCCGTAGCCGTTGTGCCGCATCCCTCGCCCATGCCATTCGGCCACGGTGACCCTTCCGACCTTCGCCGCATGTGATGACGCCAGCTAACCGACCCATGGTGACGCTCGAGCGTGGCGTGGGAATAGCGTCGGCAGCTTGGCCGCGTGACCCTCCGAGCTTCGACCCGTAGTCCCAGCGCGACCATGACCATCCGTAGTTCAGCGACCGTTCAGACCAGCAGTAGGCCCGTTCTTCGATACCGGTCAGCGCTCGGCTCGACCCTTCAGCGCCCTTGACATATGCTTGTAGCCTTGCGTGCCATGGCCGCATGCCCACGTGAGCCCACAATCCGTTCACACGGGATGGGTCCATAATCTCGAAATCTCAGCATACCTACTGCGCATTTTGCATTAGCATCAACTTAGTAGTCATAATATTGTGCTCATATGAAGATCTGTTCTCTCAAAGTTTAATGGACCCCAAATTTCATTGAAGAATTTGCTATTTTCAAGTATTGACATATATTTTTTGGATGATTGAGATAATATCATCCAAAAATAGAGACGATATGACCCACGAAAATTCCTCTAGTCGAAACCGAATCTTGATGTAAAGCAAATAATCGAAGTTGGCGAGATCAAGCTCTTAAAATATCATTGGAAACTTTGAGATATCGTTAAATTCTAAAAGCTCTCAAATATAGAGTGTTTATAGTCAAATCGGCGTCTCTCGGGCGGTTCCAACAAGCCAAAGATCTTACAATTCGACTTCATTTGAGCATTCAAATGCACAAAATACATCATATGATCGAGGGAATCATCATGGCCGTCCGATTGGAGGAGTGGTTGGTTTTGCATGTATTCTGAGAGATGCCACTCCTCCAATCTATAAATAGCCCCTCATTCCTCATATGAGAGGAGGCCAAGCAAGAGAGATGAGAGAGCTCTAAAGATCCTCCAAGCACAATCATGCCACCACTCGACAGTTGTCAACCACCGCCGCCAGACGCCGCCATCAGCCGCCATCATTGATCCTCGTCGTCGTCGACCACTATTGCCGGTCATCATCACCGGCCACTATCATCGACATTATCATCGACATCATCGTCAACATCATCGTCCATTCGTCAACATTGTATGCATTTACTACTTGGCTTGTTGTCCCTTTCTCATATACAATTCTGTAATCCCGGGAAGATCTTGTACTCTGAAATAGATACATAGTGGAAGCTTTTTATTGGGCTAGGCCCCATGGTTTTTCCCTCTTTTTGAGGTTTTCCACGTAAAAATTCTGGAGTTTTATTGTTCACTCTTTAAATACCTGTGTGTGTGCTGGATTTCTCAACGAAGCTAAGGCGAAAACTTTTACTCTACCGCAACTGGTTTTCTAGCACGCAACAATATGACAAATAGTTTTTAAATTAGATTTGAACTATATGTAATTTCACATTAAATCTTCCCTCCTCTCACGTGAATTAACCAAAATAAATAAATAATAAACATCACTAGGATTAAACAATGAGAAGTAGGTGAATGAGTAAACATAAAAAAGTATATAAACTGTCACAAATACATGCCATCAAACATACAAAAAATATAATACATCTATCATCGTCGATGCCTGTGTGGTGAAATCGATCACGCTGGAGTGTACGGGATGGTGGTCGCCGTCGATCACGCAATGTCGATGGTCCTCCTCCTCTTCCATCTCGCCTCCACGGGTGTGAACATCCTAACTCGTAATATGAGGTATATCAACCGGCTTGCAGACAATGAATACCGTGGTAAACTCCATATGGAGGTGTCATATGAAATGACGGACCATATGCGCGGGATCGCCTGCCATGGGTGCATTTGAGACCACATTGCTTCCTCGATATGAATACCGGGTGGTCGTAAATGAACGTGAGATATCCCCACCGGGACAGAGGATGACCCCACATCCATCGATGGAACATCTACCTGCGCTAATGCAGAAGTGCCTGGAATGTCAGTATCCCTGTATCGAGTGTCTGAGATATGCATATCTCACCTCAGTGCCACCAACAATTCCTCATATTCATCGAAAGATGTCTGATATTCCATATCGTCACAAAATAATGCCTAATATGTCCTGATTCAAGATGTGTCACGCCGCATATACAAAAAATTTATATTGTGTATCGTTGTTACAAAGAAAAGCAAATTATAATACTATGCATTTAGACTAACCATCAAGCCTCAGTGCGGTATGTCGAGGAAGTGCCTTTCAACATGTATAGTGAAGCCCATGAACGATACCATCTCATGTATCGGCTGATCGCCGTTCTCATCATGCCGTGATGAATCCACAACGACAACCGACTCACGCCTTCGCCTCACAAAGGTAAATGTAAGAGTTGTGGTAATGGACCCAATCAACATCTTCACCGGCCGCCGTCTGAGCGATGGATCTATCGGGGCAACATCAATGGTAGGAGACATGTGCGAGCTGCGAGCACCGCGATCGGTACCACTACCCTCTTCCATATGATCGGTATTTTCTAGCCTCATATTTCACGTCCACGTAAACATATATTACGACCGCGTAAATGGATCGATGTCCATATGACTGCATATAACATAAGTTATTATTTTAATAAACAACCAATAATGAGGTAAATGATAAACATTACATCAAATCGCATGCGACTCTGCGAAGTCCGTCCAACTCATCATATAAGCTCGATATTGGATGCGGCATTTCAGAACATAACCTTCATTCCGCCGAATCTACGCTAAGTCATGTATGCGTAGGATATGGAACACAACGTAGGTCTTCCCATGAATGTGCTCCATGCCCATATCGGTAAATGAACACATCCGACCATGTTGGTGCTCGTTGGTTTTGTTGCTTCATGTAATTCCACGTATAGATGGCGGTGAACGGCGACGACTCGTGAGCGTGTCAATATCACGAGTAATGGCGGAATCTGCGTAGATGAACCTCGAGAACACGAAGTATCGGAAAAGAAAAGATCAATGGCAAGCGGTATATGCATGCTCGACGCATAGTGAGCTGCTCGGTAGATCTAAATATGAATCGGCGGTATATGTCCATGCGACCATCATAAGGGGGTAAGTAATGCGTGCATGAGCTGTCCCTTTGAACTCGATGTGATATGTGGATGGGCCGGATCATGTATACAATGCGGGTGCGGATGCACTCCAAGCAACTCATCGCATAATCCGGCCATGTAGCCTTATTTCTCACCGCAACGGCACGCCAATCCGCGGTGGGCCATCTCAGAATACCAGAATCTCAACATCACGTAATGTAATGTCATCTCACTGCAGGGTGGAAGGTATTTGTACAAACACCACCGCTCCGAGCGGTCGATAAGTGGTGATCCGAATATATTGCATCGGGAGACCTATCTCAGCGACGACTGCATCCATAAATGCAGGATAGTTAACGGGCCATTCCACAAACATCGGTAATGCGGCGCTCAATCACGAAACTGCACAATCATTCATATGTAGGGTTGCGTCATCATAACAAATGTATATGTACAGAAACATTAAAAATAATGTTAAAGAAACTTTCTAGAATCAAGATCTACGTACCACGTATATATGGGTGCACTTTAGGTGGTGGGCGTAGTCAACAATGTCTCATCGCTTTCCGCCTCCTCTACGTGGGGGATGCGCGTCATTCGACATCTTTCTGTTGAGGCAAATAATAATGCAATCGGTTAAACATTAATAGATAATCTATGAAGAAGCGTAACATTTAACAAGTGTAGCATATAAGAAGCATAATAACAATTGTAACAAGCGCAAGTGTAACATAAGTGTAACAAGCGTACCAAAATGCAACTATATCAAGTGTAACAATTCAATCACCTTGAGCTAGTGTAACAAACAACACATAATTCAATTACACTCAAGAGTAGTGTAACAAATAACACAAACACCAACCAGCGTTGAAGACACGCAGACAATGGATACCACATGAGTACTAATCCAAATGGAACAACAACAATCATTGCGACATATCGAATAAAATTACGTTATAACCAACAACCATGATGTATCACAATCGATCGTTATTTGAGGACATGTCGACCTGTTGTGTCCAACAGTCTTACACACACTACAAACCCTAGAACTTCTTGTAGTGTTCTCACATAGTATTTTAAATCTATTTGTCCTTGGACAACTATCTTTCTTTTGACATTTGGTGGATTATAATGGGCATGTGCCACCATTGATGTGTTCACCCACTCTTCCGTCGGGCATTACGTGGAATTGCCTAGTAGGTGTTGATATAGTTTTGCAAACTATAGTATCTTTGAGACATAATGGGCGTGGTTTATGTGTCGTTGACTTGAAATAGTAATCGCGTGTATGGCGCAATGGTAAGCTTTGGTTGTCTACATGTACACATACACTCGTTATTTTCACCTAATTCAACCTTGAAGGTCTGCGTGACATCACACGGTACTCAAACATGCTTTTGCAATGGTTGGAAATCTCCTTGCCTCGTTCATTAGCTACAAGCGTTACCTTGCGTGGAGAACAAGGTTTCATGTTGTCTTTCAAGAGTTGTAGCTGATTCAAGATGTTTCATGAAAAGGGATACTATGTTGTAGTATACTGCTATAATCAAGGCTTGAATCGGTAAACCACGTGTTCTTTTAAGCACATCATTGAAGCACTCAGTTGCATTTGTAGTCATGGTACCGTACCTATACCCATCATCATGAGTAAGAGGCCATTGTTGAACGTCCCAAAAAAAGCCGGTTATGCCTCGCGATATTCTTGATGTCGCCATATACGCTTAAAAATTTGAATGTCATCCGTGTTTCACATAGCGTACATCTTTTGACATATGAAGTCACATCACTATGAAATGTCCAACATCTTGATTGGGTAGTATTCATTATTCTTCTAAGTCACCCATACGTGAGAACTTATCCCAAAGAAATCATGTTCTCTTGCTTCAGACCCATAACATTCCACTGGAGTACTTAGCTGAGAAGCTGGTGCGATGTACTCAGTGCTCATTCGAGCTCTCTCACATTCCTCTATATTGTTAACCTCCATATACATACAATTCCATAACTTTGACATAAACCATAGGTTGTGCACATCTTTAGTAAGTATAGTTTCAGCGACTTCTTCATCATCAATGGGACTTGCAATAAATCCAAATGGGAAAAGCGACCCATATTCACAAAGAACTTTGTTGGATCTATCTTCAACGACCATGATTCGTTTCTAATTCCTCGAATCTAATCGTGGGATTTGGGTGACGATTTTTCCACCAATATATGTTGGAATGAAATCATCATTTACTCTCAGTTCGCATCATAATAAAGAACTCTGACGAACTTCACTAACTACTAATACAAAATAATAATCTTTTTGCGCTAAATGCAAATAATTTAATTAAGGAGAAATATGAGGGGAAATGAAATGCTATTACGCACAAAATGATTGGATTCATATATGATATAGAAGACTACAAAAGAATATTGCTATTTCATATCATAAATGTTATACTCTCATTTATCATATATCCATATAATAAGTCTTAAATCGCATAGCTCATTCATCGATACATCATCCACTACGTAACAACTTACAAAATCATTTTAAACCAGATTGAATGTGAAAAACTAATAAATCGAGCAAGCAAGTCATAAAAGCGACAAGCCATAACCTCATTTTGAAACTAAAGTCACAACTTAGAACAAAAAGCGAATTATACAACCTCATTTTCTTGTATTTACATTACTTTACTCTAAAATAAACAAAACAAACATACAAGAAATTTTTTTTAAAGTTTTATTCTCATTCAAATAGCTATTAATATTATTTTTTTCCCATCCTTTGAACCATTCGATCAATGAAAATTCTATAAATTGTAGTTCATAAATAAAGCAAACTCAATAATTTCAAATATTGCTTTTTTCCTCTATTTTTTATCAAAATGGAGTACCACTTTATTCTTGATATTGTTAACTATCTTCAATAATCATTGATGAATCACGTCACAAAAAAAACGTATTTGAGGAGTTTTAAATATTGATCAAATGGGGATTTTAAGCATTATCAATGAAATAATTAACCTTAACAACAATTAATTTTTTGCATTACACAACCCTATCTGAAATACAACTATTGTAATGCCTTTAATGTGTCTAATTATATCATAAATTAAAATATGTAATAAGACAACACAAATTACTCAATTCTAGAAGAGGCGATGAGCTAAAATATGATCAAATAATATTCTATACTTGAAACATGATTGAACCATCTTAAAAATATTCTCGGATCATGATTGAGCAAAGATCGATTCATGCTCAAATAATGTTATAACGATAATAATAATCAATTGATGATTAACTCAAGTTGAAAAAATAATCAAATGTCTTGAAAATATCTTAAAATAATGAATCATCTCTGAATGATGATCTAATAATTATTGATTATTTTCGATTATCATAATTGCAATGATTATGAAAAATTGGCCAAATGAGAATCGAGCATTGATCAATTTATATATGACCTTAACCATGGCTTAAATAACCATAATAATTGAGTTATATTTGATCCATGTTCAATAATGTTCAATTGTGTTCAATAATAATTGAAGATTATTCAATCATTATTCAATCTTCGCTTGATGAAGTTCTAAACACCACATACCTCATTTATAATTGATTTATCAAATAAAGTGTTACAATAAACAACAATTGGATGTCAATGCCTTAAACATATGTAATAAATATGCACAAATTAACCTTCCTACAAAATATAAAAAAGCATAGAAAATGAGATCTACCACAAATTTTTCATGAAAATCAAACTAAATAGCTTAAACATACCTACTATCATAAAAAATAAAATCTAACAAATTTTTTTTTAGGGTGAAAAATACCTAAATCGGCAAAAAAATCCAACGAAAACACTTAGATCTTCTCCTTCCGTGAGCTTCCTTGGCAAACCGGAGTGAAACCACGGACGACGAGAGACGGATCTGGAGCGGGACGAGAGCGACGGTAAAACTCGAGTTGAGCTCTCGAGGTTCATTTTGTAAATCTAGGGATCATGATCCGGTCGGTAGGTGATTAACGACAGTCGGTAGGTCGCCCGTGGCCAAAAGCATATTTAAATTTTTTAACCGGTTAATTACCTAATTACGTTATTAATTAGCTAATTTAAAAAATTAAGCCAATTCTCGACATATACTAAAATATAAAATAAAATATAATTTGGTGGGGATAAATTTATTGGATTTATTTGAAATTAATATAGCACAAATATTAATTATTATTTTTTTATTCATAAGAGAGAGAGGAAACTCATATGAGTTTATCTTACAAAATTATGTTAGAGAGTGAATTAAAGACAACAAAAACTATACTTGTTGTGTCTTTGAAAATCGATTCTTGGAAGAGTAAAAGTTTATGCTTAGCCTTATTGTGAAATTGACCACGGGTATTTAAAAGTGAACAAGAAAACTCCAATTTTTACGTGAAAATCTCGAAGAGGGAAAAATCACGGGGTAAAATCTTCCATATATTTATTTTGGAGTACAAGTTTTCCCGTGCAGGTTGCGAAATTGTATATGAGAAGAGTGATAATGAGAATCTCATTGTCAGACAACGATCATATAGTCACGTTGAGTTGTATACTTGCTTGTAGTATCGAGATCATGGTGAAAGTGGAGAACAACCACGGCGATGAAGGTCATATGATAGGAGATGGAGATTGACGGTGAGGATCGGCTGTGGTGGCTGGCGGCGACGGCTGGCTGCAGGGTGGTTGAGCCGTCGAGTGGTGGCGATTGTGCTTGGATTTTAGAGCTCTCTCCTCTCTCTTGCTTGGGCTCCCCTCATATGAGGAATGAGGGATTATTTATAGATTGGAGGAGTGGCATCTCTGTAAATTCATGCAAAATCTGAACCACTCCACTTTATCGGACGGCTCAAAATAATTCCTTTGATCAGTTGATGTATTTTAAGTATTTGAATGCTCAAATGAAGTCAGAATTGTGAGATCTTGGGCTTGTTAGATACGGCTCGTCGAGACACTCGATTTGACTTTAAACAATCCATGTTTAAGAGCTATTTAGGGATTTAACTGATATCCCAAAATTTTTAATGATATTTTAAGTGGTTGATCTCGACCAATTTCAACTACGGATCAGCTTGCTTTTAACATCAAGATTAGTGATTGGTAGAATTTTTTAGGGTCATATCATTCTTATTTTTGGATGATATTATCTCAATCATCCAAAAATATATATATCAAATACTTGAAAATGATAAATTCTTCAATGAAATTTATCCATTAACCACACATTTTGAGAACAGATCTTCATGGGAGCACAAGATTATGATCATGGAAGCGGTGCGATGTGTCGGTATCTTGTGAGACGAAGATTTTTAGGGTTATGGACCCATCCGGACATTCTGGTGCTGCGGACTCGCGTGATTTGAAGGGCTAGGCTGTGGTGTGAAGGTTTGGAGGAAAGTGGGTGGCGCTGTGGTTTGCGAAGCGGTAGCACAGATGTTTTAGGAGAAGGACCAAATGGCTAGAATCCGGCTTGAAGCAGGTATGAGCATGGATTCAGAAGATGGCCCGGCGGAGCTGAAGATTACTAGCATCGAACCTGGGATTTTAGGTCATGGAGCAGCCTTAGGCGAAGCGCAGTCCGGAGCAGCGTCATGTGACCTTGTTGCGAATGGAGTTGAGCACCGCCGAGGCTGTCAGCCTTGGTCAGCCTGACAGGCGGTGAAAGTGACGCATGAGCGCACGAGCCATATGTGATGCGGTAGCCCATTTTGCGTTCGACCGTTTGAACAATTTTGAAGCGGTTTAGGCGGTTTGGTTTAGGCGGTTTTCTTTGATTTTACCTTTTGTCCCACATTCTATAAAACCTCCCTAAGGCCAGGGAGAAGACACACTCCTCGTATGATGAGTGTTCCTCTTCTTCTTAAGAGGAGGTCATTGGTGGCGATCAAGACCCATAGTTCATCTGGCGAGATTCAGTTTTCTCGAAAGAGGTGTAAGACCTCATCAGCCGAGTTGGCGATCAAAGGCCCGTAGTTCATATCGCTCCGATTTTCCTCAAAATAGGTGTGATTAACCTCGTCGGACCAGCGGGTTGGTGATCAAGAGTTCATCTGGCGAGGTCCAGTTTTCTCGAAAGAGGTGTCAACCGACCTCGTTGACCGTCGGGTTGAGCGATGGCAGCGATAGTTAGCGGCCAGCGAGGTCAGCAGCGGAATGAGAGTCGGCAGTGCTGGCGGCGGCGTCGGTAGTCAGAGATAATGCGGCGATTGTGGTGATCAGCGAAGGTGAGAAGTGGTGGCCAGCGAAGATGGCCTGATGGTTAAGCGGAATGGTGTGGCGGCGGCATAGTCGGCAGTGGCAAATCAGTGATCGGCAGAGATGACCGGCGATGGTAACCAGCGAAGATGCGATAACCTAGCGACAGCAATGGTCAGCGGCAATGAAGGTAACCAGCGATAGTGTGCTGATAACGGCAGAGATCAACAGCGCAACAGCAGTTATCAGCAATTCCAGCGGCTGCCAGCGTGGGTTAACGGCCGTAGTGTCAACAGCAACAATAACAACAGTAATCAGCAATGCCAGCAGTAATGGCAGCGATAACCAACGATAATGCGATAATGGTCAACAGTGTAGCCGGCAAAACCTATGCAGCGATAGCGCGATAATAATGATAATAGCCGCATGCGGTTAACAGCAACCAATGCAGTGGTTAATGGCAACGGTCAGCAGCGATGACCAATGAGATGGCCGATCGCCGAGATGCCGGCGATAGTTGGTCAGCAAGTGGTCAGCAGCAATAAGAATGATCAGCAGCGCAGCGTCAGTGCAGCGGAGATAACCAGCGATAATATGGTAACCGGCGAAGATAATGGTTGCAGTAATCAGCAGCGATTAACCAGCAGTAATAGATTGCGGCAACCCGATCGTTAATAGCCGATAAAGTGGTCAGCAGCAATTAATTAACCGTAGTCAATGATGTGGCGAGGTATCAGTAATCAGCGAGATGACCTGAGAAGATAATGTGGTGAGTGGTAGCCGGTGATGTGTGCGTTGATAGTGATAACCGGCAATTAATGATCAGAAGCGATTGTCGGCCAGAAGTAGTCAGCGATGATTGGCGATGGTCGGTAGCGAATGGCGGCGTAATTCCACTTTTATAGGAAATTGAATTTCTTGAAACAATGGTCGATTGATATGATATCGTAACTTGCATGTGAGGGTAGAATCGAATCCGAGATTTTGACCCATCGAGATTGTTTGTCAAAGTGTTATTTGATGACATTAACTTAGAGGTAGTCGAATCGGATTTTGACTATCGAGGTTGTTTGTCGAGTGTTACGTTAACACATGAGAGTGGTTAAATCGAATCCGCCTAGGATTTTTGACCTATCCGAGATTGTTTGTCAAAGTGTTACCCGATGACGTTAACCTAGATGGAAGAGGTTGAATCGAATCCGCCAAGAATTTTTGACCTATCTGAGGTTATTTTGTCATAGTGTTACCCAATGACGTTAACTTGTATGGAAGAGGTCGGTGGATCCTGAGGATTTTTGACTATCCAGGGTTGTTTGTCGAGTGTTATCCAATGGCGTTAACACGTATGGAAGAGGTGGAAAGTCCACGGACCTTTTGTATCCTAGGTTGTTTGTCGAGTCTTTGCTTTCGATGACGTTAACTTGTATGGAAGAGGTCGAATTGAATCCGTTGAGGATTTTTGACCTATCCGAGGTTGTTTGTCAGAGTCTTTGCTCGATGACGTTAACTTTGTATGGAAGAGATCGGTTGAATCCGCTAGAATTTTGACCCATCCGAGGTTGTTTGTCAAAGTATTACTTGATGACGTTAACCTGTATGGAAGAGGTCGAATCAAAACATCCGTTTGTGGTTGTAGCCAAAGTTGCTCCTTAACCTTGATCTTTTTCATTGGTATTGCTGACTTGCTTCTCTAACTGATAATCAATTAGATATCCAAAATATTGATTTGGATAATCTTTTGAGATTAAGATTTGCCCCAACTTATAAAATCTCGAAGGAATGAAGTTTGATGAATCTTCATTCTTGCCTCTCCTTAAAGCTTGAAATGCACCACACGGATGGTGGTTTTGATCTTGTTGGGAAACTTGGTCATATAAGATGAAATAATGGGAATCATTTCCTGACGGTAGCTGCGTGCTAGAAAACCAGTTACGGTAGAGTAAAAGTTTACTTAGCCTTTGTTGTGAAATCCATCACATGTATTTAAAGAGTGAACAAGAAAACTCTAAAATTTTTCGTGAAAAATCTTGAAAGATGGAAAAACCACGGCTAGCCGGTAAAATCTTCCTATATATTTGTTTTGGAGTACAAGTTTTCCGATATGGGATTACAGAGATATGAGAATGGGCGATAATGGGAATCTCATTCGACAACAACACTCATATAGTCACATTGAGGTTGTAGCGATTTAGTGGTATCGAGATGATGGTGAACAACGAGCGACCACTCACCATGAAGGTCGTCATGATGGAGGCCGACGAGATTGATGGCGAGGATGGGCTGAGGCCGATGGCGGTGGTGGTTGACAACCATCGAGTTGACGATTGTCTTGGAGGATTTTCAAGCTTTAGAGCTCTCTCTCTCTGCTTGGGCTCCTCATATGAGAAATGAGGCTATTTATAGATTGGAGGAGTGACATCTCTAACATGCAAAATCGAACCACTCCACTTCATGGACTCAAAATGATTCCTTTGATCATTGATGTATTTTAAGTATTTGAATGCTCAAATGAAGTTAGAATTGTGAGATCTTGGCTTGTTAGATCCACCGTCGAGCGATTTATTACACTTTATGTTTGAGAGCTATTTAGGATTTAAGCGATATCCCAAAATTTCCAATGATATTTTAAGTCTTGATCTCGACCGGTTTCAACTTGATCAGCTTGCTTTTAATATCAAGATTCATGCTTCGACTAGTAGAATTTTCAGGATCATATCAATACTTATGCCTAAACAAATGTAAAAAAAATACAAAAATGTAATTAAGTTATTTTAGAAGAATATTTCATCCACTCTATTTAGAAAATATGATAAAAAGAAAGAAAGCAGACGATATTTTGTCAGATCGATTTTTTTATCTTGAAGAAACTAATTGCTTATAATTATTTTGCTATACTATTAAAATTAAGCAAAATTATTAACTATGAAATTTTTGTCATTTTTTTCAAAATCTGTTTATTACACTTATAGTTACCATTTTAGTTTTTTAGACACAATTTAAAAAATTAAAATTAATCATGTGAAAAAATACTTTTATTCTTAAAGATAGCCTAATTAGTATCTTTAAATCTAAAAAAAATCATCAGTCTTATTTTTAAGAATAGGAATAAAGGTAAAAAGAATATCATCCAAATGTGCTTGAATTTCATAAAAAAATAATTAATTAATTAAGTATTTTTTTTATACACCTCTAATCGGTCTAATTGATTGAGGGCTTTAGCCATATGAGTTTGTGTTGTCCTTTTATTAGATCATTCACCGCAATCTTTTCACTATATTCTTACTTCTTCACACAAATTTTAAAAATAAATAATAATATAATTTTAATTATTATTATCTTTTAAAATTATGCATATAGACAAAATTTTGCTCGTGTTTATTTTGTGATATTATAATCACTCTATGAAAAATCTTGAATTACAAGAATTACTTTTTTGTCCTGATTAAAAGCAAATTGATCAAAATATGTCCATCTATTCTGCAAAATAAATTGATAGGCACCGGACGGAATAGGAATGAGGAATTAATTGCAGAATAAAGAGGAAGAGTCTAGTTATCGAGTCGAGAGAGAGAGAGAGAGAGAGAGAGAGAGATGGGAGAGAAGCGAAGGGTGGGGGTGGGGATGGACTTTTCAGTGACGAGCCGGGAGGCGGTGCGGTGGGCCGTCGAGAACCTCGTGGAGGACGGCGACACTGTAATCGCCATCCACGTCCAATCCAGCAAGGCCGAGACTTCCCAGAAGAACCTCTGGGGAGACACCGGATCTCGTCCGTTAACCCTTTATATTACCTAAATATCTGTGATTCTTCTTAACTAATCTTAGTTTAGTTCCGATGAGGTTGACGAGCTGTTTTGATTGTGCAGCACTGATTCCACTGGAAGAACTGAGGAGATGAATTTGCCGAAGCTGTACGGTATTAATCCAGACCCTGAGATCCTCGACCTCCTCGATTCTACCTCCAAGACAATGAAGGTGTGATCTATTATTCATGATTTATATTTTGTTTTCTTCTTATAAAATAAGAAATACAAATGAATTCAATGAACAGATAAAGGTGGTTTGCAAGATCTATTGGGAGATCCAAGGGAGAAGCTCTGTGATGCGGTAGAGGATCTAAAGCTCGACTGCCTTGTGGTCAGCAGAGGATTAAGTGCTCTGAAAAGGTTTTCACCCTCAAATATTAATAATAATATTTTTTTTATAAATATCTTCTTAATGTAGTTTCTTCAATGGAAATAACTTTCTTTGATGGATTGTTTATTCTTATTGCAATTGCACAACATATTATAGTATAATCAGGTTGGAGTGATGTCTATTCATTAGGGACATGTTTGAGATCAATTTTATTTTATGTTTTAACTCTGCTTATATATTATTTTAAAAATATATTTATTAAGTGTATTTTTTATTTTTATATTATTTTTAATACTAAGTCAAAACATTCAAGGGATGTTTTCAATGCCAATTATCATCACCAAAAAATTTTTATTTCAAATCAAAATATAAATAAAATAAAATAAAATTAGATCTCAAACAGCCCCTAATATGTTAAATCTAATTGGGATTTAGTTGTTGACAGATCTGGAAGTTTCTTTCTGGATTTATGATTTTAAAAGCTAGAAGGAGTTTCTTTTTCTGGATTTCCTGTTTAAAGTCTATTTCATGTTGGCTTTCAATGTACATCAAGAATGATCATGTGAGTAGAAAAATTATTACGCAGAACATTCATATTCTAATAATGTAACGCATAGCTAATACACTCTGTATTGATTATAAAGTGTTATGTATTGAATGTGAAATATTGTGTATATAGATATTATGTATTACGATGCAGTTAATATTATATTAATACATAATATTTAATACTCAATATATAATAGTTGTGTATTAATCGAGTGACACATGAATGCTATATTATTGGAGTTTAAATATAAAGCTATATTCAAACTCCACGTGTAATAATCTCTCAATGATAGTGAGTAAGGGACAACAACTTGCTCTATTTTCACTCCATCCATATTTTGAATATTTCTGTTTTAAAAAGTGTGGGCTCCGAAAATTCGCCACTAACCTCTTCGATGAAAAGAGTAGTTTAAAGTGTCGGTGTAATTTTCAGAAAACAGATGAGATAGTAGATAAGACACTGCTTAGAGATTTTGCCCTCATTTTGTGAGGATTTTAGATATTAGGGTTTCCTATAGGCGCTATAGTTAATTACCCTCTCGATAAGTGAGAGAAACGATTAAAATTTATGGTTAAATCGTAGCGTATAGTAGCGGCATAGAGTTTCAAAATTTAGATTATGAAATTCATCATTATAGCTTAAACCGAATGGTTGGGGAATGATGATGTGCGTCTAGATCGTGGTTTTCGTCATCCGGGCGTCAGCGGTCCCAGTCTACTTAGTGGAGGAGGTAGTTGACCCACGATATAAAATTCTCATGACATGGGTTATATCGTCATCCTTGTAGACACAGGTGATGTTTGTCAGGAGATAATCTTAAGTCCACATGCGGAGATTTTTATCAAGTATACCTATGATTCACAACTCAAAGGAAGCTGCATTTACGGCTACGGTGATTGATAAATAATATAATGGAGTGGATTGGCCAAACCACCGATCAAGGACTCGGTCATGCTTCTTCCTCATGGCTCTTGCCAAATACAGTTCAGGAGACGATACGTCGCTCTTGGCGAAGATTGATTGAGAGTGAGCATATGAGCAATTTGATTTGGTTACTCCTGTGAGCTAAAGTTTTAGTTTCAGACAAATAGTTGTGAGGTGGATAGATTGAGTTTAGTTTAAACTTAATGATAGGATTTCATTTAAATAGTTTTTTATATTGATTTTTTTAATTTGAGTCAATTTGATTTGTTGATTAATTTGAATATGTTTAAGAGCTTTCGATCTGTATTCTGTTTAGGCTAACAATTAGATCTACTTCACGAATTAGTTTTAGATATTTTTTAATTTGAAACTCTTATTATAAGTTTTAGGTTTTGTTAACTAAACCAGAAGCAACCCGTATGACATCCTCGGGCACTTGAATTTAGGCATTGACATAGTGTCGGAACATGCAGTTTATTTAAGAATTTAAGTAATTTTATGTTTGAATTAAGAGCTTTAGATCCCAACTCGTTTAACTACAGAGGATCAGATCTACTATCACACAATTAAACCGGATATTTTTCTTGAGTTGAAATTTTATAATAAATTTTAGGTTTTGTTAGCGGATAGTCACAGACTAAGCAGGAAGCAGCCACCGTCGCCAGACACTTGAATTTAGGCATTCATAGTGTGGCACATGTGTATTTAAGAATTTGGTAGTTTTTTTTATTTTTTTTGAATGAAATTTATTTTATATTTTCATTTAATTCTAATTTTACAACTGTTTTTGAATTAAAATTTGCACATGAATCTACATGCAGAACGTCAATTTATACTTGCTAATTTCATCTAATTAATGAAATTATCGCTCTTGAAAATCATAAATAAGATGAAATTCGTTAATTTTTGATTAAATAAGGCCCTATGATTTTTATAGATTTTGATTTAGTATGCTCCTTATGTCTGCTTGTCAAGGGTTCTGGTCGTTGGCGAAGAAAACATTTTAGTTTAGATTTGCGGTTTAACACACTGGCACTTAGTTTATTTGTTGAGTTTTACATTTCTCCCGATTTTGATTATGCTTAATTTACATCAATTTTGATAAGTTATCTGATTTTGATATTTGTTGGTTTAGCCCTCTATGCTTTCAGCGTAGTATCACTCGTTGTAAATTATTGATATGACCACGAAAATTCCTCTTTGTCGAAACACGAATCTTGATCAGAAGCAAATCGAGAAATTGGCGGTAGAGATCAAACACAAATATCATTGGAAACTTTGAGACATCGGTTAAATCCTAAATAGCTCTCAAATATGAAGTGTTTATAGTCAAATCGGCGTCTCGGCGAGGTTCCAACAAACCAAAGATCTTACAATTCGACTTCATTTGAGCATTCAAATGCACAAAATACATCATATGATCAAGGGGATCAAGCCGTCCAGATGGAGTGTAGTGCGGGTTTTGCATGTATTCTGAGATGTCATCCTGATCTATAAATAGCCCTCATTCCTCATATGAGGGAGGCCAAGTGAAGGAGAAGGAGGCAGCGAGAGAGAGGAGAGCTCTAAGATCTCCAAGCCTGTCGTGCATTTTCGACAACGTTAAACCGGCAGCGCCATCACCGTCGACTCGTCTCATTGTCGACCATTGTTCCGGTCATCATCGAACCGGTCATTCGACATTATCGTCAATCATCGTCAACATCGTCGCATATGGTCAAATTTGTCATTACTTGCAACATTGTCTCTCATATCTGATTCTGTAATCCGTTGTCGGGAAGATCTTGTACTCGAAAGCGGATACATAGTGGAAGCTTTTCTTGGGCTGGGCCAGTGGTTTTCCTCTTTTGAGGTTTTCCGTAAAAATTTGGAGTTTTATTGTTCACTCTTTAAATACACATTATTGTGTCTTTGGATTTCCTGAAGCTAAAGGCGAAAACTTTTATTCTCTGTTTTGGTTTCAGCGAGTTTGGCGCCGTCGTGGGAAGTTGATTCCCATTATTTCATCTTGTATGATGACCAAGTTTCCAACAAGATCAAAACCACCATCGAGGTGGAGCATTTCAAACTTTTAAAAGCATGGCGAAGAATGAAGATTCATCAAACTTGTTCCTTGATTATCGAGGCGGGGCAACTCTTAATCTCGAAGATCACCCATGTTAAGCATCTGTCGATTATCATCCCAAGAAACAAGTCAAAGTTGGAGGATATTTCAACATTGAGAAGAGATATAGCTTTGCAAATTATATTTTTTCACTCATACTCATGGAAAAATGAGACCAAGGTTAAGGAGCAACTTTGGCTACAACCACAAACGGATGTTTTAATTTGACCTCTTCCATACAGGTTAACGTCGTGGTAACGACAAACAATAGGTCAGGTCCTTGGTGGACTTCCAGCGACCTCTTCCACGAGGTTAAGCGTCGTGGTGCGACAAACAACACCGGATAGGTCAAAATGGTGGATTCCTCTTCCATGGGTTGCGTCATCGAGCAGCTCGACAAACAACCTGGGATAGGTCAAAAGGTCCTTGGTGGACTTCGACCTCTTCCATCAGTTAGCGTCGTGGGTAACACCAACAAACACCGGATGGGTAAAGATCCCAGGATTCAATTGACCTCTTCCATGCAGTTAGCGTCATGGCACTTCGACAACAACCGAGGATAGGTCAAAAGGTCCGGTGGACTTCCCCTCTTTACGGTTAGCGTCATGGGTAACACCGACAAACAACCGGATAGGTCAAAATCGCCGGCGATTGATTCCCTCTTCCACGAGTTAGCGTCGTGGCGGGCTTCGACAAACGGCTCGGATAGGTCAAAATCACCGGCCGGATTCAATTCGACCTCTTCCATACAGGTTAGCGTCATGAGCGGCCTCGACAACAACCCGGATGGTCAAAATTCTCGGCCGGATTCAATTCAACTCTTCCGCGGGTTAACGTTATCGGGTAAACTCGACAAACAACCCGGATGGGTCAAAATCGCGGAGTTGATTCAACCTCTTTCTGAGGTTGCGTCGCCGGACACTCGACAAATAATCGGATATCAAAATCTTCGGATTCAATTCGACCTCTTCCATGCAGGTTAGCGTCGCCGGGTAACACTCGACAAACAACACCGGATAGGTCAAAGATCCCGTCGACCGCAACAGGTCGACTCGCACGCGGTCACACCGGATTTCGTAGGCAATCTTGGTCACCACCGATTATGGTCATCACGACTTCAGCGTCGGTCAGCGTCGAATTGTTGCCGGTCATCACACCGACCAACTTGTCGTCGATCATCGCCGTCGACATCGGCAGGCAATCTTGGCGGTCATCGCCCATTGCGGCGCCGGTCAGCGTCGTCGATGCGTCGGCATTCGGCAAAACGACCCCGTCGGTAAAAGCGGTCGGCCATTATCTCGTCCCTTCTTCCGTAGCGCAGCGGCATCTTCGCCGACATCACCATTGTCATGGGTCATCCGTAGGCCTGACACGGTTCCGCGTCATTCCATCGCGGTTAATGCATTTAGCGACCATCCGACCATTTTCGGATCACCGATGCGTCGCTGATCATCCGTCATTCACCGGCCTTCGTCATTACATCGGCCATTGCCCTGCGATAACCCGTCGACGCCAACCGTGTGGTCGGTCACCATCCACTACCGTCGCCGGTCCTTGTCGTCGACCATCGCCGTGATCGCCATTTGGTCATCGCCATTGTCGCCGGTCATCCGCGCCATCTGCGGCGCCGTCATACGTCGCCCCGCCGTCGTCGGTCCTTTGCCGTCATCCGGCATCCATGCGGTCATCCAGCACCTGCGCCCGTCGCCCGCCGTCATTCTGGTGCCGGTTACCCGCTGCCACCCTGTCGGTAGCCAACCCCGTCGTCAGCGCCGTTACGGTCAGCGGTCGTAGACCATCGCCGTAATCTTAAGCTAGTCATCACCATTGTCGCCGGTCATCGCGGCATTCACCGACGCCGATTGCCACCATCGACCTGTCGGCGGTTGCCATTGCCGACCATCGCACCAATTTTGCGATCACGACAGCGTCGCGGTCATCCCGTCGACTACGCCGTCATCGCGGTCATTTCACCGTCGCCGATTCTTGCATTGCAGAACCCGTCGGTACGCCACAATGTAGGTCACCGTTGACTCGTCGGCGTCCATCGACCATCGGCATCTTCATCGGCCCGGTCGCCACGTCGTCAGTCTCCGGTTGCGTTCGCAGGCCACCCCATCGTCGCCGACCACCGTCCGCACGTCGTAGGTCCGCCCCACCATCGTCGGCAATCTCGCCGGTCACCATCGTCGGTTATCTCGCCGACCACCTGAGTCGCAGTCAGCGGACCAATGTCGTCGACCACCATCGTCGAGCAATTTGGTCAACCCCGTCGGTGATCGCTCAAACGGTCGGTCAGGCGAGGTCGGTTGACACCTCTTTCGAGGGGAGCCTTCGCGTATGACGGTCTTGATAAGCCTCCGCCGGTCGGTCCGGCGAGTCGGTTAACACCTCTTTGAGGGCGGAACGCTATCTCTGTCTTGATATCGCCAATCCGTTAGCGAGGTTAGTTAACACCTCTTTCGAGGAAAGCGGAGCGCTGGTATGAGCTACGGGTCACGATGCCTCCGATCCGGTCGGTCAGGCGTTAGTTAACACCTTTTGAGGGAAGCGGAGCATGTATGAACGTCTTGATCTCTTCTCCGGTCGAGCGGTCGGTTGACACCTCTTCGAGGGAAAAGCGGAGCCTTGGTATGACGGGTCTTGATCCTCGATCGGTCAGGTCGGTTGACACCTCTTTGAGGGCGGAGCAGCCGTATGAGCTACGGGCTTGATCGCCTCAAATGACCTCTCTCAAGAAGAGAGTGTTGAAGAAGGTGCCTTCTCCGCACAGGGGTTTTATAGACCCTTAGGGGTAAAAAAATCAAAAGCCAAAACCGCTCAAAAGCCCAAATCATCGTCGGACTAGCGCGCCCGTACTTTTCATGAGCCCAGCTGCCGTTCCGGTCAGCCTCGATCCGTAGCGTAACGCCGACCAGCGCGTCCGTGGCAGCACGCCGTTCCGGGTCAGCGCCCGCCGATAACCGC
Organism: Cymbidium sinense; assembly: GCA_021442155.1. Classification (NCBI taxonomy): domain Eukaryota; kingdom Viridiplantae; phylum Streptophyta; class Magnoliopsida; order Asparagales; family Orchidaceae; genus Cymbidium; species Cymbidium sinense. The sequence goes on along the minus strand of JAKCPB010000046.1, from coordinate 43,984 downwards.
CGACCCGTCGCACCACGTGGCCCGTGCCGCAACGCCGACCCAGCGTAGCCGACCCGTAGCGATCCGCGGTATGCCTTACCATCCGTAGTTCAGCGACGATCTTCAGGCGTGACCAGCGCACGTTCGTCAGCCGTGGCGCCTGAGCTCCGCGTTCAGCGACCGTCAGTCGTGACCAGCGATTCAAAGCTGGCCCGTCGACCTTTTCACGGTTCGGTTTATTCGACAAGGCGCACACCTTTCTTGACCCATAAAATTCGCGACCCACTAGCAATTTCTTGCGGCCCGTTCTCGTAATCAACCCAAACCTTGTGCCATAAGCGCTTCGTAAATGTCGCGTAGATTATAACCTCGAAATTTGCTTCCATACATACACATATTTGTGGTTGTGCATGCCTTCGTAGTCATAATCTTGTGCTATGAAGATCTGTTCTCTCAAAATATGTAGTTAATGGGCCTGCATTTAGTTGAAGAATTTACTATTTTGAAGTACTTGACACATATATTTTTTGATGATTGAGATAATATCATCCAAAAATAGAGGCTTGATATGACCACGAAAATTCCTCTAGTCGAGCGTGAATCTTGATCTTGATCAGTAATTAGAAATTAAGCGGGTGAGATCAAGCACTTAAATATCATTGGAAACTTTGAGACATCGGTTAAATCTAAATAGCTCTCAAATATGAAGTGTTTATAATTCGAGCGTCTCGATGGCGGTTCCAACAAAGATCTTATAATTGACTTCATTTGAGCATTCAAATACAAAATACATCATATGATCAAGGGGATCATTTTAAGCCGTCCAGATGAAGTGGGTAGTGCGGGTTTTGCATGTATTCTGAGCCACTCCTCGATCTATAAATAGCCCTCATTCCTCATATGAGGGGAGGCCAAGGAAGAGGGAGGCTAAGCAGAGAGGAGAGGAATAAAGATCCTCCAAGCCTGTATTCATTCCTTCAAACCGGTGTCAAACCAGCCCGGCCTTATCGTCAACGCCATCATCTCATGATGATGAATCTTGCGATCACTGTCATTATTAAACATTGCTCGTTAGCTTATCGTTGTCATAAAATATTGGCTTTATATTCTGCATTGTGTCCATTCTCATATCTGATTGTAATCCGGTTATGGGAAGATCATACTCTGAAGCAGACAGTGGAAGCTTTCTTTGGGCTGGGCCAGTGATTTTTCCCTCTTTTGGAGATTTTTGTATAAAAATCTTTGAGTTTTATTGTTCACTCTTTAAATATTGTGTGTCTTTGGATTCCTTGTGAAGTAAAACTTTTATTTTCTTGTGGTTCTAGCGTCGCGGTGAAAACTTTTATTCTAGCATGGCCAGTTCTCTGTAATTATTAAACCCAATTTGGATTAATTCCTGATTTTGAGTTTGTTGTAAATTTGTTATAAGTTTGGCATTAGTCCTCAAATTAAAATTAAAACTGCAAATTTTGAAATTCTGAAAAGAAGGCTATTTCGTTATTTCCTTTAAGTATGAGAGAATATTAAGGTTTAGAGGTTTAATATTAGCGTCTCCCAAATTTTCTTAAATTTTAAATGAATATTCTATTCTTCTAAGACCTTTTTTTGGCTATAAAATTAGGCGTATTTTTCCTACTGGCTCCTAAATTGCTTGGTTTAATTCTCCATTTTTTAAGTCGAAGATTTGATGAAATTTATCTGTCATCTGAATCCAATGGGGATTCATTGTGGGTATTTTGATTCGGTTATGTCATCTTGGCGTGGCAGTGGTGTCTTCGCGGTAGATCTTTTCATCTCGTCGGCATTCCTGAAGACACGCAATACTGATCCGATATAATCATCCCACTTTTTTTTCTAAGTCTAAAATTAGATAAAATTTATGACATTCGTGTAGGGGACGGCGACAGCAGTGGCCTTTCCTGCGTATTAACGTGTCTGCGGCTCCGCGCCGGCTTATTTTTTCATCTTATGTCCCCGTGAAGCCAGATCTTGGCTGAAAAGAAAAGTATATATATATATATATATATATATATATATATATATATATATATATATATATATATATATACTCTCTCACATTGAAAATCTGCGTATTACGACGATATTTTGCTGATGCGATTGATAAGTAAAACGGGTTGGATATGCGATTAGGAATGCAAGGTAAGGGGTGCGACACCGAAAATCGAAGGAAGAATTCGCTGGCGGATTTTCTTCCACTGATTTTCGCGACGGTGCGGGGCGGTCGAGAGTCTGGCAAAATCGAAGGAAGAATTGGCCTTTATGACTTTACGATTTGTTGGCCGGAAATCGGGAAGCGAGTGAGTCTGGTAGAAAATCGAAGGAAGAATTCTTTCTTTACATTAATTTTTCGATTGCGGTCTGGCAAAAAAAAAGCGAAGTCATCGAAAATCGAAGGAAGAATTTTCTTGATTCTTCCGATTTGTGTCGTGAGTAAGAAGGCTAAAGAGAAAAGTGTGGCCTTGTCGAAAAGAAGATTCATTTGTTGATGATTTTCTTCCCAATTCATGGCGCGCCAGACGGAGAGAGGAAAAGGTTCGCAGACTCTTGGGACTGGAGCTGGTTCGGGTCAGTTTGAAGGCTGGACGGGCCGTGGGCTGTAGGAAGGCAGCAGGCAGGCGGGTTGGGCTGAAGCAGCGCGCGGGCCGGCTAGTGGACTTGCAGGTTTTGTGGGTCACAGAGGGATTGCGCGGGCCATGCAGTGGGGTTGGAACGGACGGGCCGGTTGTAGCGGGCCGCGGTTTGTGTGAGCAGCGGACGGGCAGGCAGGGAGCACCACAGCCGTCAAACAGGAGGCGGAATTCCGGTGTGGGCCGGCTGAAAGGCGCGGGTTGGAGCGGGTCGCGCGGTTCGGCAGAGCGAGTTCGTCGTGGGTAGGGAAGGCAGACGCGGGCGGGACAGCAATTCGCGTCGGCGGGCTGCGGAAACGCAAAGGGTCGGGTTGCAGCGTCGCGGGACGGTGGGCCGAGCAGTGGGGTCTCACGTGGATGCACGCAGCGGATCAGGCGCAGCCAGCGAAAGTACGCAGAAAGGGGGATTTGGCCGGTGGGATTGGCCGGAACAGTGGAATTCCTCCTGAGCGGCGGCACAGGCGGCGTGGTTTTACGCAGAACGGAAGAAAAATCGGAAACTGAGAGAAAAAAAATCTTGAAAAGGGAGAGGATTACCTTTTTCAGGGGGATTTCTTTTCTTGAAGCGTGAGAGAGAAATGACAATTTTTTTAAATTGAGTACGGTTAAAATCACGAATTAGGTAATTGGTATCGATAAAAAAAAAATTTAAGCATCAGATATCGCCCAATGGGCTGATCACGCCACGCCATTTCCGACGCATGGCGTGACATAGAAGGTGGGCCGCCTACCATCGGGCGACCTTCAGATATCGCCGCCGCCAAAGGGCTCGCCAGATTATGGGAGCGCCGCCTACTAATCGGGGCGAATCCCGATATCTTTAGTCGACGACCGATCGCCTATATGCTCGGTTTGCTCGATTCTTCCTCAAACTCCGCTTCTCCGCCAGAGAACGCCGATCAACTCCCACCACGCCCTCCCCTTGAACTTCCCGCCGCCGTAGATCTGCCCAGATGGCTGCCTTGTCTGTATTCGATAGAAACTTTTAGTTTTTCCCCAGATTCGCTGACGCTTTAACTACTTCCTCTCTCATTTACCCCATCGGAAGTCTTTTCGACGATTCTTGCAGCCCCATTTCGCTGAGAAAATTCGCGGATTCTACATTTTTTAGCGACATCCTCGCTGCTCTTCAAGCACAAGAAATCACTTTATTTATCAATTTATTTAGTGTGTTAAGCCAAAAGTAGTATTAATTTTTGCTATAAAATTCTCATTATTCATATAACTTATTTGCAAGATGAATAGAGAATTTGTTTCACGATTCTTTTCTATGGAGGCTAACCGAGTATCGATGAGCAATTCAAAGTTATGTGAGGTCAAAATCGCCAAGGTTCTCACACAAAGACCTTAGGAATTAAAGCAACGAATTATGAGAAGCTTGCACATCGATCCGGAGCCACATTGTCACTCTAACAGTGTCGCTATCCTGGTAGGATTTATAGCGTCATATCCGACGATGACGCTATGGTTACACTTGCTAAGCTTCCGCCGATGTCGGTGTTGTATGTTGAAGTGGAAGATGTTAATATTGCATCCACATCACCGATCCAAGAGTAAGGTCGAGATATACCGAACACATACACGTGATTTCATCGCGACAAGAACATCCCGGATACAACGCAGCCTGATGAGTTTATTCCCGTGCAAGATATCACCCGATTATACTTGTAACATTTAATAATAATTAGTCAACTTATAAGTTATGTGGCATGATGATGCCGTCACCGCTCGGATGAACCGTATGTGCCCGAGTCAGCAGTGGTGAGAAAGAGTGACTATGAGTAGTACTGCAAGTGAGTCCGAAAGCGACGATATTATGATGCTCGCCGCAAGCACCGACTTGAGAATATGACCATACCGAGAAATCACTCATTTCGCGAATGTCGACAAGGAGAGTCAAATGTTGTCCACAAACGAGTATGTCCGGATGTGTAAAACTACGGGCGCGGGGACAACGATGTTTACTTTGACCCATCCGAATAAACCGCCTCTAAATGATGAAATTGAAATTCCAAATGACATTGCCGGGTATGTGTTTTGCAAGTAAACAAAAGTTTGCAATTTGCTATCGGGTCCATAAGAAATAATGTACAATTCACCGCTTCTTAACCGTAAGAACTACACGGTTGTATGGCAAAGACGATAGTCCTAGAAGATCCTCGGCTTACATATCAGAAGATCGCCAGACGACATGCTTGGAGAATATCAAAAGTTGGTGAAAATCATGATGTGTCAATGCAAGAAGTTCATCCGGCCATCGACAGCAGTTCAAATTTCATAGCACTACATCAAACCCGTGATCGTGCACCGATTGATTTGAAACCAGAGATTATAGGATGGAGTCAAATTCAATGTTAAAGTTTCATATATGAAAGCATGGGATGCGGCGTAAGGCAATAAAACAATATTCTAAGAGAAGAGTCCTACAGACTCTCGCCTTTATATGCAATCGCTTACTACTTTACCCGTACGCCTACGTAATTCAATCTACCAAGACGCAACATTTTCGTGAGACTTTTGGGCTTTCTGACCTTCAATACCGGGATGGAGTGCCGCAGACTGCTTTAAGCTGACTACATTGGCAAGTATCGGCACATTATTAACCGCCGTAGGAATCGAATAATAACGGGTTGTTTCTTTAGTTTTGTGGAATCAAAATGTTGATTCGTTTTTTGTGGCTTGCATGATATGTTACCCGTAGTGTCAGACGGATTTATGCATATATCCGATAAACATGCTCGCGGATGCAAAGAGATTTTTCCTCGCGCGATGATTGTTTGCGCATTTGCGGAGAATTTTAAAAAAGTCGACGCAGACCGGGAATTGCCGATGTTGAGTTTGTATGCCAAAAGATGTACATGCGTAACACCGATGATATTCGGCTAATTCAACCGCTTAATGCTGACATTAAAAATGTGAAAGAAGAAGCGCATAATCTTTCAGAGACCCCAAAATGGTCCCTCAGGCACACAGATGCGCTATGGGACAATGACAACGAATGCATCCGAAAGTGCTTTAACGCAACCGAATGCATTTACCGATTTACCATTTTAATCACCGCTATCTATTACAACTTAAGTAGTTTGTTCAGAAACGACATCCACCGCTACTCAAAGAAGAGGAAGTCAACTTGTCTATTTATACCCGAGGTTCTCCACACCACACAAAATAATGAAAGGGAGGTTAGGCATTTCCCGAACTCGTGAATATAAACCCACATGAGATGCGTTTTGTGTCCACCGATCATTCGTGAGTTGATTTACTAGATAATGGCCTATGTGTTTCCGTCCATATGCCCACCATGTCATCGGATCGGCCATTGTCAAAACCACCTCGTAAAAGTTCACATACATAAATGAATTTCATACCGACCTCGACACATCTATCGCTGAAGAGCATGGATTACCACGCAGCCACCTAATTTCTAAAGGTCGCACCACGAATAGATTCGTAAACACAATGGATGAAAACGTAGTTCAAGTAGCGTAACTTGAAGATATGCAAAACATCCGTCACTACAGTCATCGTGCCCCATAACATCGACAAAATACATTTTTCAATCAGATAATGCTTATTTTTCTTTCGTGCAGACCGATCTACTAAGATTTTACAATATTGACACATATAAGATTCTTTCCGCAGTACGATGGTAGAGGCCACCGCGATGCTGACGCCGACATAAATAACAAGCATGACCGAGGAATGCTTGTCACACGGTAGGTGGTTTAGGATGTTGTCTGCATTACATTTTATTTTTCTTTTGATTACCAACGCCGAGTCATGTACAAGCTAACTTTGATTACATAATGAATTTTGTTTGTCGATTTGTGAAGTGAATTGATCGAGTGTATGTCTATGTGCTCAAATTGGGAAGTAAATGTGCCAACCCTAGATGGAAATATGCTTGCAAAGCTTCTAAAATGCTGTATGAAAAGAATTTGATATCATACAATGTCCTTGTAGATGGGAGTGAAATGTTTTCTGCAGCCCGTAGATCAACTGGACGAAATACTAACTATTTTTATTCTTATAGATAAATTATTTCAAGGAACTCAAAAGAGATTTTGTTTGACGAATATTATATTTCAACTGGAATGTGCTCAAATTATTATATTTATTATCAGTTAATCTTTGGGAGTGAAATGTTTTCTGCAGTGTAGGCCAAGACAATTTTCAAAATAAGCCGCCCAAGATAGTGACGGCTTCAATCTAAGGAAGATCCATCTGCACGCGATGGTGTGCCAAGAAGTCGCACATGCTAATGCAAGAGAATAGCAAAGAAGCATTGCATCAACGAAAGTAATTATACCCTTCCATAGAAATAGTTGTTTAACACAAGCTAATCCACCTTATTAAGTCTAACCAGAACTTTATTATCATCTGTATTTAATTTTAAATCTACACAAATGAAAACATTTACACTTTAAAAGAGTGTACTCCATATTTCAAGTTTCTTTAGATAGTGGACATCCAGCATAAAACTTGTTCAAAAACATGCCATGAAACCTTAAATACATTAACCTATGTACATAAAAAAATTAGAAAACAACTAATAAAAATTCATTATGTCATAATCAAAGTTAACATGACTCAGAGTTTGTAATGAAAGAAAGAGAAAAAATGTAGTACGTGACACTATCCTAAGCCCTACCGTGAGACAACCTTCCTCCTGTCTGGAATAGCACCACTCCTGTGTGTACTGTCAGCGACGGATATCACGCAGTGATGCCGCCTCTAGTGCAACATCCGACTGCATGCATATATCATCCGTGATGGGAATATAGGTGGTCGCGAAGTCATATGACTACCGAATGTAGGGTCGATCAGACGTAGGACCCGGATCGCCAGACGAGAAGCGACGGATCGATAGAAGGACCCTGATCAGGGAAGTAGATGGACGCGCTTCCAGCCATGCTCATGACACCCTCTGTAGGCACCGATCCGTAATATGTGTCACCAATATGTACACGCTGATCAAGGTCTCTGCATATCATCTCGTACCTATCGACACATCGCTGTAAGTGGTGATCATCAAAGACCGGCATGGCAAATATGTCCCGAAGTTGCCGCTGATATGGTCCGCCTACACAAAAAATAACATGTAAAATTATCACTTACAAAAATATTGAATATTTACTTATATCATAACTTACATAAAGACGCTCCACCGGTGCTCTAGCGTAGTAAGTGGTCGGAGGATCTGTCAAGTAGTACAAAGAAGCCCACGACCAACCCCGATGTAACCGATAGCAGCCCTTCCTCACGCCTCATCTAGGCCCTCGACGAGGCAATCCTCCGCCTCCCAAGAAGCAATGTGTGACTGGTAATCAACCCGCAGATCGCTTCTCACCATCGACCCTTTTGAAACTAGGTCAACTGGGGCTACATCTACTCGGGAATAAGGCCGAATCACAAAGACTTATCTGGTAATACCACTCAACCCTCTTCCAAATGATAAGAGGGACTCGTATAACCATAGAGCCTATAGAGCATACAAATGATGAGCACGTGCCGCTTCACTATAAACATAATCTACATTACAGTTATTTAGACTAAAGTGTTAACTGCAGATCCAACCTATGTTTGCCGCAGCATCTATTTCATTTCTGCATTAACGCAACATTCGCTATGCTATTTAACGCATTTCATTCCACCCGCACACGTAAAACAGCTTTTAACATATATATAAGTGATAGTTTGAAAGTGTAGTTAACAACACATACCTCAAACCAACGCTGAGACCAAAGAAGCTCGCAGATAAGGCACATGTAAAGTCCTACCCACATGAATATGCTCCCAAGCCCAAATCAAGGAGGTGAACTACCATGTTGGTCTGGCCTCATCGACTGCAACTCCCTATATAGATGAGCCAAAATTGCTCCACCCATACATCATGCTAAAAGAATCCGATCCTCCGTGAGGAATATCAGGTAATCAACTGTATATCAAGAAGTAAGCAACAATCGAATAAAATATAAGCGCACGCTAAGAACTCAGGCTCGATCGTCATATGACTCTATAGAAAGTCCACCTGCCACCTGGCATGCATGTTCAAGATGTCCGCCCATCCCGAATGTCGACTGATACGGAGGATCGGATCATGGTACATCACGCTGTAATGGTGTCCCCTAACAAATCATCGCAAGAATCGCCAACTGACCCATCTCTTCTCCTCGCCAATCACAATCGGACCATGATAGTCCATCAATCAGTAGTCCTGTAATCATCGCCACGCCCCTGAGCGCCAACCATCTCACAAAGGTATGGATGACGCAACCATCTCAACCAAAGCGTAAAGAATCGATGATCCGGATGAAGCGTGCTGACTCACACAAAGGTGCAGCCTGTCTAGCCGATGAATCTCGATGTAATGCCACTCCTTCAAAGATAAGCAAGTGTGATGCTCGCACGGCTCAAAAAAAAATCTAAGTACCGTCCAAATAAAAGGTAAGCGCGAATATTCAGAAAAAAAAAATTCACTTACGATCGGTGAGGGTCGATGTCGCCTACGTGAGGAGGCAATACTAGATGAAGGTGCCGCAATGGTGGGCCTCCTCCCGCCTACCGCCGACGCCTAGTCAAGGTGCTCCTCATCGCATCATCGAAAAAGAATATTATGGTTTACAATCAACGCTACATACTGCAAATTATGAGAAATAACGGATCAGCCCCTAAAACTAAAAGTGGGAAATAAATCTTAAGACAAACCTTACATTCTTATCACATTATGATTTATATATTAAAGACATGTCAGAATAAAAATAAATTCAAGCTCCCAACTCAATGTATAATCTTGAGTGAAGTTCAAATCCAAACTACTAAAACTAATCAAGCTAAGCTTGGCTATATTTACAATTTTGTCCTAAAATAATTATTTTCTAAATTCACTCAAATATCAAGATTCACAACAAAATTGTCATTCATGATGAATTGCTTGAATTCAGAGAAAGAAAACAACTCCAAGACAACCCCAATGCATACATAGAAGTTTAGTTAAATCGAAAGATGAAAGGCTCTCCAAAATGCCAATCTAAAATAAGTGCAACGGATAACTTTCATGCCCTCTCACACAAGCAAAAAAGAGGCCTTCCAAAATTGCGAATGAAGCCATCATTCTTATTTTCAACCCATGCCAACTACTATATGACCAACTAATGTAGGCCATCCACACAAATCTTTATGAGCATATAAGAAATATTTTAACTAATAAATCCATATTTCAATAATAAAAAAAGAACATAGAACTTTCTACAAGCTCGCTATGTTAAATCCTTTTACATAGAGCATATTTGTTAAATTATTTCTTAACATTCCTCATTTAATTATAGATTAAAAGTTCCTCTTGAGCTTCAATTTCTACAACACAATGTACATTCCTTACAAAACAATAATTGCAACTAACCAACACCTCTATTTTTCCTTGTTAACCAAACATAGATAGCAAACTTCATTCAAATGAATGAAGGATTGAGCACCTAAAATAACAGATGTATTATGTTCAACAAACACAAGAAACATATGGAAGTTATATGTAGATTTTACAACAACTTTTAAAACTATAAGAAAATAAATAAAAAAAAGACCGCTTATTAGAGAATGAAGTTTTCGCCAAGCTATAGTTTTCCAATCATATAGTACTTACGTTGCGCTCAACCATATAGCAGAAAAATACCTTGAAGAAGTCGTGTGCAACGGGACAAAAAAAACGCAATGCAGGCGGTGAGACCTACGCCGGCGGCGGCCGAGAAGTTCCGAGAGGGCGGAGGACGGTGCTCGGTCGGCGGTCGGAGTTCCTGCGAGCGGAGAGCGGAGTTTCGGGGGAAGGAATCGAGCAAACCGAGCAGATAGGGCCGATCGGTCCCGATCGGCCCTAAAGATATGTCGGGGCCAGTCGCCCAATTAGTGGGCATCCCGATTCAGCGCCGCCCAATTATCTGGCGAATCTAGGCCTAATTAGCGACCTCACTCTTTCATGACGCGCCCACGCCGGAACGACGCGTAGCTCCAATTAAGGGCGACTATACCTATTCTTAAATTTTTTTATTGATACTCAATTAGCTAATTCATTTTAACCGTACTCAATTTAAAAAAATTGCCGAGAGAAATTCAGAAGAGAGAAAGAGTGGGAGAGAGTGAGGGAGAAAATGAGGGGAAACGGTTTTCAGTTTTTTTTATTTATTTTGAATTACGATAGTTTTTTATTTTTTTGAGATAACTGAAAATAGGAGGGAAATGAGGGTAATTTGGAGATTTTTTAAATAATTTTAAATTTATTAAAAAAATTTAAAGTGGATTTCACGTCAATAAACACACATAGTCAATATATATATTAATTTAGGATAATTCCATCATTTTGAACACAATGGCGATGTTCAATGACGGAGACCGTTTGGTTTTCGCCAAATTGAGTCAATTTGCTCGCGTCACCGCTTTCGACGCGATTTTCATGAAGATTCGTTTGAAATGAATACCTTTATTTGATAGATTTGACGCAGTTTAACAATAAATCAATTTTACGAACGGCGTCGTGACATATTTCGCCTTGACTCGATATACATGCCGATATCGATACCAATGCTTAAGATTGATCGTTAAGTCGTAATATTTATATCTTAACTAATTTCTCGAAGATCAACGATGACGTTGTCGATTGGAGTCGTTGACCATTTTAGGAGTCTGCCAGATTTTGAACCCCGATTGTGACCGTGTTAAGTCCGCCAAATTGGCTTGGTTTGATTTGGCGATATGAAGGTCAACAAAAAGAAATCATCAAAATTGGCTTTTCATTGCCCATAACCTTCAGAAACAACAATGACAAAAAAAAAACACTGGTATTTCTTTAAAATCTCATCAGTATGAATGATTAATATTCAGTTAACTTCATTCAGCTTTGTAAATGTGACTAAACAATGGTATTTTTATGTAGATTGTTGCTGGGGAGTGTAAGCAAATACGTCGTGACCAATGCTACATGCCCTGTTACAGTTGTGAAGGCCGCCGCTGCTCAGAAGTCTTGAATCAGCTCTCTGTTCGTTAGCTGAAGAGGGAGACGAGGTTCTTTTGTTGTTAATAATATGGATTTTTATATTTGTAATATTTTGCTGGATTCCATTGGCTTGTGGAGAGTTGTTTGTATCGGTGTGAGAAAAAATTGTGATTGAACTAATAATATTAATGAGATATAGAATATGTGGTGATGTTATAAACAGTCGATGTTTCGATGTATAAACTATTCGGATTATTTCCCTGATGCAGCAATTAAATATCTAATATTATGATGTTTATGATAAAATTTTATCACATAAAATTAAATTTATATAAATCTAAAATTATTGTTTCTTATAAAATATATTTCTCAAATCCACATAAATTATCTGTAGAAGGTTATGTTTCTTTTCTTATCTCTCTTCTCTTAGAAATTTTTGCTTCTCACTTGATACATAAGGAAAGCAGTTATTTATATAAAATTATGATCTATTTGTGACAACTACAATGTATAAAAAATAGTGATAGTAATGATGCAGAAAAGGTTAATATTTGAAGAAACACTGGTGGGTACATAATTTTTTTAATTATTTTATAAAAATTAAATCATAATTTTTTAATCGTCATTACATATTAGCCAGATCATAATACAACATTTTCACCATAAATTTTTTAAAATATAATTTGAACATAGTCAAAAAATAATGCCTCAAATGACACTATGAGGTATTGCAGATCACATCGCATCACCACTATCCCCAAACATGACTTTAGATTCAATCAACATCATATATTATCTATCAAAATAATTTATATTTTTCATTCTTCACCCATTGAATTTATCACACATACTTATAACATGAATTATATATCCTGTAAATTTTCAACAATCTAATCTCTCTCCTTTATTTTTGGAAAAATGCTTACATATTATTTGTCTATATGCATATTTTTTTTTCAAAATAAGTTTATTTTTAACAGTTTATTATTGTTTGCATTTTTTTTAATAGAAATTTATTAAAGCTTTGATATTTGCAGATTTAATAAAAGTTTTTTTTTCTCTAAACACGAATCATTTGCTTACCTATCTTTCTAGAATTTCTTTAACATCGTCTATTTAACAAGTCCATTTATTTTAATTAGGAACTGCAACCGGCAAAATTTAACGAACTCTTCTCTTAGCTCAGTTGGTGGGCGTCAGGAACCCCGTCCGGGTTCAATCTCGGCGGAGGCCTATACAACGCGGGAAATTAAGTGCCACGTGTGTGATGAATGTAGGTTCTGGGATTACTACATGGCGTCCTCATCCACAAGATGGGTGGCGAATACCCATTCAAAAAAAAAAAAACTCTAACTTCGCGACAATATTCGTTACCTCAAATAAAAAAAATAAAATAAATAAATAAGCGGACAAAATGAATGGTGTGCCATAAGTTGTAACGCAAATAAAAATAGCATTTTTTTCCATATAAAAATTTAAAATAAAATAGAAGCAAGTTGAGGTGTTTCTTGATGCATTTTTTTTATTTCTATTATAGCTCATTCGCTTCTTGAAATTAAAAATTATGCTGTAAGAAATAGAAAAAAATTTACGAATAGGTTCCGATCCATATATATATATATATATATAAATTATAAAAATTCTTAGATTTTTCAAAGCAGAACAAAAATATGACGAACATCAACCAATTACAAATAACACTGCAAATAGTATATATCACTATCGGCTATATCAGATAGCACATTGTCAACATGGTTTTCTCCGACCACGATTCCATAGTCATTTAGTCTTTTCAGATAAGAATATGATGATTTTTTTTAATAACAAATTAATCAGAGAACGACTGTTTAAATTTAAGCTCTATTATCAATATCAGGATGCTAATTTTACATATATTGAATCGGAGATGCCACTCAGAATTAGGTGATTTTGTAACAGTATATCAATGACTTTTTTCTGTATCAAGTCATATCAGTGATGAATCTTTCTTAGAGTAACATTGGATTGAAGGCTTAACTGAAGAAGAAATTCAGGCAATTGATAATAGGATGGAACTGTAATAATATAAAGGGATATTCTAGATATTATCCGCTCCACCTCAGCCTCCATCGTACCTTGTTCAGCACACAAAATCAAAAACAAGGAAAGGATTATTCACAGAAAGGAAAATTCTTGCTTCATAGCCAAGAAAAATTTCTAGCCAAACAAATAAGTGGACCCCAGCAGAAATTTCAGCAGAAAAATTAAAAGATTCTCCTTCCATTAGCTAAAGAAATAGTGGGACCCAACCACTATCAGTTTACGCAGAAAATAAAATAAAAGCAGGGACCAGTTAGAATTCACGCCTCTTCTCTCCATCACAGCATAAAATATGATGGACTCCACCATCATTAGTAATGTAAAGCAACCGCAGATGAAGAAAGAAAAGAAAAGATACTCTTAAAAAAAAAGTAAAATAAGAATTATTATATTTCCCATCACTTTTTTTAGAAAACATCCATCCATCTTATAATGACGCATCATGAAAAAGAAATATATTAAAAGAAAATAGATTTTGCATAAAATAAAAAAAGGTAAAATAAGAGCTAAGAGATATTCCCCACCACTTCGAAATCAGAAAAAGAAGTGGACAGCGCAGAAGGAATCCTAACAGCCTTTTCTTTATTCTGCACTATGTAATACTTGTGTTGTAAGTTATTACTTTACGTGTGCCGTAAGTTAATTTCTTTGCCTATAAATACAGAGTCAGTCAGTCTAAGATATCATTATTATCGAAAATATTTGTCTGTCTTTTCCTCTTCTTAGAAGAGTCGTAAATATTTTATTTTCCCAATAATGTTAAGATTATGTATCGCGAGTAGTTATATCGCTCTCCCACGAAGATATGATTAATTTTTTCACTAATTAATATGTTTCTATGAATATATACGTGAATTTATAAATTTTATGATTTACATTGACATAATTCTAATGTAGAAAAGATTAAAAGATGTAAGATGCGTGATGCGTCAAACATTTCATCAAAGACAAGATATATTTAATTTAATGATGTCTCGCAGACATATAAATGAAATAAGTTACAGGACGACGCTATATTTGAGAGCCGTCGACTTATGAAGGATAATTGATCATATTCCAAAGTGACGAACATTCATTCATTCATATTATATGCATGAAACATGACTTTAGGATTAATAGAAAATTTTATAATAACGACAACTTGATAATATCTTTCAATATTAAATAATTAAAAAAGAATTAATTAAGAATTACAAAAATAATCACGCTTTAAGATGTAAAATAGCTAAAATCCTCATTTAGAAGAAAGATACAAAATATTATTATTATAGTCGTTAATAAGATAAAATAATATTATTATTTAAAATGGCTATAAAAGAAATTAAGATGAATCAATCATGGAATTGAGTAGCAGACCAGATGAGGAAAAGACTGATTTGATCTCGCATCAAGAAGAGAAAAAATATAGAATTACTTCAAATTATCAATAATATAAAATTAAGAAGGAATAACAGCGTAATGCAGAATGACAAGATTGAATCTAATTATCTTAATAATCTCGATGGGGAATTCCACATAGAATTTGACGCGCATGTAGCAAAATAGTGACAAAAGAAGATATGTTTGCCTTAGAAAAATATTAAATACAGATGAAGAAAGAAAAGAAAAGAAAGATGCTCTTTAGGAAAAGTAAAACAGAATTATTATCACCGAAAGAAAAGAGTGAGAAGGAATCTAACGATTTTCTTTATTCTCGCACTATAACGGATCATTAAGAGCATTTGAGAAGCATATCTAAAAATTATGTAGATCATAATTTTACAACTATGACACATCATTATGAAATATTAGTAATAAATGCATTGCATGTTTTAAATTATTTTAAAAGAATTTTATTCTAACAGATATATGTTCAATTTTATAAAATAAAAAAATAAAGAAAAAATATATAATAAGAGATAGGTAAATTTTATAACTAATTGTATAAGTTACATACATCTAAATATAAGAAAATATTAATTTTTTCTTACAGATTTGGATGTATATCTCAAAAGATTTAAAATCTGAATTTTAAAACACTATATAATTGATGATTCTTAGCAATTATCAAAGCAGAAATTTATCTTGATAATTGAGATAGATATAAGATAACAATTTTATTTTTTGATGGTACTATATTATGGATTCAAAAATCCTAACAGCCTCCTCCTTCACATACACACTTATGATTTACCACTACCTTGTCATTTTGGTCCTTTTTCAAGTACAAACATTAGCACAATATTCCTCTAGACAATTTGTAATCGTTCATATGTTCCATAAATATTTTAAATTGTTTACAGAATAAATCAATGTTTTTATTAAACCAACTAGAAATAAGTAGGTCTTAAACTTATTTGACCGAGATCTGGATTTAGGTCTTAAACTTATTTCTTGTAGTTGGTTTTGTAGAAAGCTACATTGATCGTTTATTCCTGCGAAACATAAAGTTAAACAATTTAGAATATTTATCATGGAACCAATCAGAACGATTACACACAGTTGTCTAAGAGGGTTCTTTGGTAATGATTTAGAGGTGGTGTGAGAACTTTAGGGCGGAATTGTAGGTTTGTGCCGGCTCGGCTTGGTAGGGAAAGATGACCAAAATGGATAAGATTTGGTGCTGGTAAATCATAGTATTCGGGTGATGGTGTATAGGAGGAGGAGGCTTTTTGTGGTGAGGATAAGGATGGTTTTTGCGAATCCATAATATAGTACCTGCATAACAAAAAAAATAAAATTATCTTATATCTATCTACTGAATTATCCGAAGATAAATTCTTGTATGCCTAGATTATAATTCGTTGAGAATCATCTAATTATGGTGTTTAAAATCCGTAGATTTTAAATCTTTTTTGGGATACTTAATCGCTTGGGATAAGAAATCTGTAAGAAAATTATTCTTTTCTTTTATATGTTCAATGTAACATTATAGCCGTTACCTTCTATAGTAGTTATAAAATTTACCCATCTCTTACTATATATTTTCTTTTCATTTTTTTTTATAAAAGTGAACAATAGCTTCACAATCTGTTCGAATAGTAAAGTCTTTTTGTAAAAATAATTTAAAAGCATGCAATGCATTTATTACTCCTAATATTTCATAATCTAATGATGTCATAGATGCTGGGAGTTGTCTAAAATTACCAGAGGCATATCTACATAATTTTTCTGTATTTTGAAATGCTTCTCAAATGCTCTTTAATGATCCGACATATAGTGCGTAATAAAGAAAAGGTCATAGATTCCTTCCGCTACGTCACTTCTTTTCTCGATTTAAGACATAATTTCCTACTTTTACTTTTCCTAAATAGCATCTTTCTTTTCTTTTCTTTCTTCATCTGCGGCTGCTTTGCATTATTTAATGTTTCTAGGAAGGCAAACATATCTCCTATTCCGCTCTTGTCACTATTTGCCCAAGCACGTACTGCATCAAATTCTCATGTGGAGATAACAGATTCCCACATCTGAGGATTATTAAGATTAATAGTTAAGATTGTACCATTCCTATGTGCTGGCATTAGGTTAATTCATTCTACAGGCTCAACTGTTCCTTTATACTTATAATTTTGCGTATTGTCTTGATAATTCATAGAGAAGTACCTGGTCTATATGGTCTTCCTGGTTCTCCTTCTTCTCCTGATGGAGGTACATGATCAAATCTAGGTCTTTTTCCTCTATCTGAGGGTCCTACTATTTCTCCTAATTCCATAGATTGATTCATCTTAATTTCTTCTTTATAGCTATTTTAAATAATATTATTATTTCTATCTTCAGATATATTCCTCGTAGCTTGACTATAATAATTATATATTTGTATCTTTTCTTCTGAATAATCTAAATGAGGATTTCTAGCTATTTTACGTCTTAAAGCTTTGATTATTTTTTGTAATTCTTTAATTAATTCTTTCATTAATATTACTAATTCAACTTCATATTGAAAGATATTTACTTGTATGGGTACAAGTTCTAATCCGTTATTATAAAAATTTTCTAGTAATCCTAAAGTCATGTTTCTTTTTATGCAATATAATATGAGATGAGATGAATGTTCATCCTTTCAGTAGATATGATCAATTATCCCTTCATAAGTATCGCTGACTCTATACCTTCAAATATAAGCATCATCCTTGCAACTTACTTCATTTATATATTGTCACAGAGACATGATTAAATTCCGAATAACATATACTGAGAAATGCCTATCGTGGTCGAAAATGACACACACATGCAAACGCCAATACTGAAAGGACTTACAGCATACCTTCATCTTTTCATTACCACAAGGCAGCCAGTCATAGAGGTTATTAGCAGAATTCATGTAACTGTGAATACATAAACTTTATAAGAGTTCGACATATAGCCTATATTTGCAGTAGGGAGACAACATTAATTACTCATGAGAAAAATTAATTATATCTCCCAGTAGGGAGAATAATATAACTACTCACGCATTGGCATAATGAAACTTAAAATATATTATTAAGAAAATAAAAATATTTACAGACTCTTTGGCACACGGAAGCAAAGTGGAAAGAAGAGGAAAAGGCAGACAAATATTTTTTCAATGATATATTATTACATTCATTTTAAAACAAATCTAATAAAATTTAAATTCACCTTAAATAAAAAATTATTCAAAATTGTTGCGTGCTAGAAAATCAGTTGCAGTAGAATAAAAGTTTACGTCTTAACCTTATTGTGAAATCCAACACACACACAGATATTTGAAGAGTGAACAAGAAATTTCAGGATTTTTACGTAAAAAAACCCCAAAAAGAGGGGAAAATCACCTGCCTCCATTAAAAGTCTTCCACTATGTATCCGCTTTAGTACAAAATTTTTCCGATCGGATTACGAATCAGATATGAGAAAGCGACAAATAGAATCTCAAAATCGTAACAACGATGCGGCAAGATGGGGTAATGGCGGTGACCGATGGTGATGGTCGGCGACGACATGATGAATGGCAATGGTTGATGGCGGCGTTGATGGTGGCGCGCTGAACCGGATGATGATTTACGGCAGTTGATCGGGCAGAAGGACGGCGATGGTGGCGGCGGATGACCGACGCATGACGACGATGATCGATTGTGGTGGCCGTAGGCGCGGCCGGCATAGCCGGTACGCGGACAACGAGGTCGACGACCGACAATGGTGATCGATGATGGTATCGACGACATGAGCCCGGTGATGAGGCCGATGCCCGCTGGTGGTTACGGCAACGGGTCACCATCGAGTCAGACGATCATGCTTGAAGAATCTTCAAGCATTAGAGCTCTCTCTTCTCTTTTGTTTCGACCTCCCCTCATGTGAAGAATGAGGGACTATTTATAGATTAAATGAGCAACGTTTCTAAAATACATGCAAAATTCGAACCACTCCATCGGACAGCTCGAAATGATTCATTCGATCATCTGATGTATTTTAAGTATTTAAATGCTGAAATGAATTAGGAGATCTTATTAGATGCTCACAAGACGACTAACTATAAATACCATATTTAGAGTCGATTGATATCATAAAATTTTCAATTATATTTTAAGTTTCGATCCTGTCTTCAATTTAATCGATTGCTTTCAATCCACTAGGAATTTTCAATATCATATGCTCTCTATTTTGGATGACATTACTTATTTCATCCAAAAATATATTAATTTTTTAAATAAAACAACTTTATTTATTAATACGATTTATAATTACATATGTTATATGTATTAATATATTTATTAACTAATTAATTATTAATGTTTACTTATTTAATTATTTTTAATTAAATGTAATATGAGGAGAGAGTTTTTTTTTATTAAATAAAATAATGAGGTGAGGGTTTTTTTTAAAAAAAAATTAAATGGTATAATGATGAGAGGGGTTTTTTCTAATTAAATACCATAATGAGGAGAGAATTTTTTAAAATTAAATAACATAATAAGGAAAGGGATTTTTTTCTAATTAAATGCCATAATGAGGTAAGGGTTTTTTTTAAAAAAAATTAAATGTCATAATGAGGAGAGAGGTTTTTTCTAATTAAATGCCATAATAAGAAGATGAGAGTTTTTTATTTATTTATTCTCTCTTTCCCCTTATAGTGAATCTATAAAAACCCACCTATGGTCAAGTAAGAAGACACAACTCCCATATGCTCTAGTATTCTTCTGCATTGGATGAAAAATTATCTAGCAGAAGTTCAAGGGGTAAGGTAAAAATTTTTTTTTTTTGTTTTATTTTTTTTCTTTCTTTTATCACCGAAGTTCTTACATTCTTCTTAAGAAAATGTCATTCGCTTTGTTGATCAAGGCACAGCTCATAATGGTGAGGCTCGATTTTCTGAAAGTGGCGAATCACATCCGGATCGACCGAAGTTTGAAGGCGATCAAGGCCCGCACTTCATATGGTGAGGCTCCAGTTTTCCCTCGAAAGAGGCGTCAACTGTCTTCGTCGGACCAATCGGGTTTGAAGGCGATCAAGGTCCATAGTTCATACGGCGAGGCTCCAGTTTTCCCTCAAGAGAGGCGTCAACTGTTCTCGTCGGACCGACCGAGTTTGAAGGCGATCAAGACCTGCACTTCATATGGCGAGGCTCCAGTTTTCCCTCGAAAGAGGCGTCAACTGTCCTCATAGGACCGATCGGGTTTGAAGGCGATCAAGGCCTGTAGTTCATAAGGCGAGGCTCTGTTTTTCCCTCGAGAGAGACGTCAACTGTCCTTGTCGGACCGACTGGGTTTGAAGGCGATCAAGGCCCGTAGTTCATACGGAAAGGCTCCGGTTTTCTCTCGAAAGAGGCATCAACCGCCTCCGGACCGATCGAAGTGGGCGATTAAGGCCCGTAGTTCATACGCCAATGCTCCGGTTTTCTTGAAAGAGGCATCAACCGTTTTGCCTGTCGACCGGGTTTGAGATCAAGACCCGTAGTTCATACGGTGAGGTTCATTTTCTCGAAGAGTCAACCGCCTCGCCTACCAACCGGGTTTGAAGACATCAAGACGTAGTTCATAATGACGAGGCCCGTTTTCCCTCGAGAGCGCCAATCGCCTGACCGACCGGTTTGAGGCGATCAAGGCCTATAGTTCATAATGACGAGGCTCATTTTCCCTCGAAGATTATTAACTATCCTCGGATGACCGGATTTGAGGCGATCAATGCCCGTAGTTCATACGGGCGAGGCTCCGCTTTTCCTCAAAAGAGGCGTAACGCTCATCGGACCGACCGGTTTGAGGCATCGAGACCCGTAGTTCATAATGACGAGGCTTCCACTCGATAGGGCGCCAATGCCCTCGCCAAATCGACCAGTTTGAGGCAAGGCGCGTAGTTCATATGCGAGGTTTCACCGCCGCCGCCGCCGCCACCCGCCACCACCATCGATCGCCGCCCAACCACCGTTGCCATATCATCACACCATCGCCGCTGATCGAATCGCCGGCTATCCCCACCGCCACCATCACGCCACTGGCGTCGATATCGCCGGTTGCCGCGAGGCCGCCGAATCACCGTCGTCGCTAATTACTATCGATCTTCATCGTCAACCACGCCGGTCACCGCCACCGATCATCGCCGACCATCTCTTCGCCGGTATCACCATCGCACCGTTGCCGTTGACTGTCAATTTACCATTACCGCTACCAACAACCGCATATTCACCAAATACAGTATATTCGATTCTCGGTCATTCCCTTCATATAATTTATAATCCCGCGATCGGAAAGTACCGAAATAGCATGAAAGATTTTACCTAAGACATGATTTTTTTCCCGATTTTCACGTAAAATCCCAAAGTTGTCACTCTTCAAATATCTATAAATGTGCTGGATTTCACAACAAGGCTAAGGCATAAATTTTTATTCTACCACGCAACAAAAATATTCTAAATTAATTTTTAAGAAAACAATGATGCTTGATAAATCTATAATTTTTAAAAATATAAAATTAGACACTATTATTAACTTCAAATTTCACAAGTATCATCAAAATTTTCTTATAAATAATAATTTAATTTTCACATTCAAAATGAACAAAACAATTATAAGTTTTTGAAAAAAAAAACTATTCTTAATTACTAACAACCCATGAGTCCGCCAAAAATAAAAAATAAAAAACCCAAACTTGACTTATAATTACTGCGATAACTGCTGCTTATCACTAATTAATATAATGATAATGAGTATAGCACAGAAAAGCATTAAAAATAAGGAAAACCCCACTTATTATATAGCAAATATGGATAGAGCAACATATAGAGGAGATGCCCGATCCAGTTACCAAACGGCTCATATAAAACTATATAGTGCATTACCTATTAGAAAACTAAACAAACCACAAATGAAAAACAGGAGCACATCCACAAACTTCCCCTCAAGTATCAACAAAAACGCCACTTGTCTTCTTTTCCACGAGCCTCTTCCAGGAAGTGGTTATCTCCTCCTGCATCTCCTTGACACTCTTCTTCGGCACAGTGCCGCCGCCGCTTATCTCCGCTGCAACAGATGCGATCCGGCTCGGGAGGGTATCGAGCTCCGACAGCACCTTCTTTAAGTCTGAAACAAGACGCTCTGCAAGGCTTCTGCTGAAGTCCTCTCTGATCACCACCCTCAAAACTGTCACATGCTCTGCATCAGGTGGCATGGTGTAAGCCGGAACTATCCATCCAAAACGTCTTAGGTTCTCCGATATCTCGAAGACTGTGTGCTGGCTGCTGTCCTTCAGTTTAAAGGCAACAAGAGGCACGCCTGTGTCTTTTGAGACGATGTCAAACCTCCCAGTACTTTCAATGGCTTCCTCAAGGATTCTTGCATTTTCCACGCAGTTCTCCATGATGTTCTTATATCCCTTTCATATATGTATATCATGGTATGTTATTTGGTGAAGGAATGGTCTTAAGCAGACAAGCATTCGCTGCAATCTTCTTTTATACAATAATGGTTTAACATGTACAATTACAATTTTCATTAAGTGAAAATATATTCATTATGAATTATTTCATTTAAGAATAAAGGACTATTTATTAAATGAAATAAACAACTTTTGTACAACTGGTCTGTGCATTGTAAGATGCCCTTTTATGAGAGGCAGTGAAATGCATAAAAATTCTTTTCGTATGACTGATCAAATTCCCTGTAAATAATATGGCACCTAATTATAGCACACTAATTCAAAAGTACATTTCATCTAGTAATTCGAGACGACAAAGAAGAGAAGTCGGTTTCATAAAGAGGTCTGGCACGTGGCATGCACTGGTTACTGAGTTAAGCACTAATCTTTGTGACATTTGAGATTCTGATGGCTTATGATTTATTGAAACTATAATATAATGAATATGTGATGAAAATCTTTGTGTTTATTCTCATCAAAGCCACATCAGGTAATAATTTGATGTAAGCACAATTTCTTTGTTTTCTTTTCATTAGTTGGTTTATTTTTTTCATTTTGATTTATTTTTTAAAATTAAAAATAAGCTAGGCATTAGATTAGTTCATATGCCTTAGAACGGTTTTAGTTTAGATTCAGTTTGAATTAATATTCAAATAGAACTGAGGAGGCTGTGGTATTGATTGATTTGGAGTTGAGAAGTCACTGCAACCGCTGACTGTTGTTTTGGATAGTTGAATTAAAGCTATGAGAAATTAAAGATCATGCCGAAATGACTAACTGGAATCGAGATCGATCAAGTAAGAAATGATTTTGATTGTTCAATATATTTCGACCGAGTAATTTTTTCATTGATTTGATCGAAGAGATATTTTTTAAAATTAAAAAACATCTCCGTCATTAATTAGATTAAGCATCGAGAAGAGCATTTCGAAATTCAGTTTGATTAATATTCAAATAGATGAGGAGGCTGTTTATTGATCCGACTTGATTTGAGTTGAGAAGAGCAAATTATCGTTCGATGACTGATTTTGGTGTCGAATTAACAATATAAAACTAGTGTTGTGCAAGATATCTTAGCCTAATGATAGAGAATTTAAATTTTTAACAAAAAAATCTTGGGTTTAAATTTTGGCATATATATTTTGTATATGAGTTTGAGATTAAATTTGCTCAAATATAAAAAATTTAAAAAAAAAATCCTATGATCATTAGGTGATGGTCACTAGAATTATTCACAGCTCCTTTCAAACCTTTCATATGAAGTTGGCCCACTTGACGACTTGTCCCAACCTTTCCACGTGCCTTATCGTTACCATCCTTCTGCGACTTCCCTTGGAAAGTCATCCTCCTTAAAACTTATCCCATGAGTTGCCTTGCCATGACTTCTCCTTGTCGGCCTTCGAATGTGCTTTAGGCGGCGGCCATTGGACTTGTTTCCATTGCTTTGGCTAATGTGATTGCTGCCTTTGTTGTACTTTTTTTTTTTTTTTAATGATATTCACATAATACCTCACCTATCTTATAGATTAATCTCGCCAGATCACATTCATCATGTGCATCTTTCATATCCCAATGTGCTCTTAGGGAATCGAGCGATCCAGGGGTTCCGCTTGCTTACCATGGCTAGCTGGGTCTTTGTTGTACTTTCATCAATTTGTATGCACATCCGCCGAAAAAGTCTTAGCTTCTTCTAAGGGAATCTGTTAGGGTATGATTCCTAGTCAAGTTATCTCTTGTACTAGGCCTATTTTTTCTTATTTTGACACTTCCGTTCCATATTCTTTTTTTTGTGGATATAATTTAATATCAGATTTATTAGTGCTATTACTTATATTTAAATTTGGCACATCAAATTTTTAATTAGTGGAAAAGAAGTTACAGTTGCTCGTTGATTTTCTGAATTTTAAATCTTTTTTTTTATTTTCAGATTATTTTGTTCATTTTTTTTATTTTCAGATTATTTTGTTCATTTTGTTCTATTTTGCACCATATTAATTACATTAGAAAATACTAACCTATGTTGTCCTACATCAATAAATCCATATCCGTTAGAGCAGTTTAACTGATTAACCTAATGTTTGGCCTCTGGTACGGTTCGAACAGCACCACTTAGGCTTTTGGTAAATTACGGTGGGATTATGTTTTGAAGAATCTAATAAAAGAGATTTTCTAATCTATCGACGTCAGAAATTACTACGATGAATTCTTTTTAAAAATAAAAAATTTAATACTGTACTTTCAGCATACCATTATTTTTTCACGATCTATAATCTCAAGCACCTAAATCTTGAATCAATTTATCCTAAGTTATTCGTCATCACAAGACCAGTGAAACACACAGTAAAAAAAATAACGCAGAAAATAGCTCTTCTATCCAAAAAATAACACATGCTAGAGAAGAAACTTATGCTGCAATGTTACCTCATAGCCCAATCGTATGAACTGGTAGTACTGAGCAATAATATGGCTTGATCCTGAAGGAATAAAAAACAGATTACATTTTACCGGTTCATGATTAAAGTAACTTCAGAAGAGCATTAGCTAATATATATATAACAAACCTTTGGAGAAATTGAGGGTGAAAGTCGGTTGATCTGCACCCAGATAGTTTATATGGAAAATAAGTTCTTCGGGTAAATCCTCCTTGCTCCTCCAAACAACCCAGCCAACACCGGGATAAACCAATCCGTATTTGTGACCACTGACATTGATGCTTTTCACTAAAGGCAAGCGAAAGTCCCATTCCAACTCTGGATAAAGGAAAGGTGCAATAAATCCACCACTTGCAGCATCCACATGAATTGGAGTTGCCCAGCTGCCAAACAAAAGAAAGGAACTTCGAGATTAAATTTTCATCAAACAGATTAATAGGGAAGCAATTTCAACAAACAGGAGCATCTAAGAAACCATAGTTACAAGCAATCTCCAATTAAATTTTCATCCCCATAACTTCTGCATAAATTTAATCAAGATTTATCAAATAAAACTTAATAAGCTAGCTAATGTATCTAAAATAAGACATGGGCACAACAACAGGTTATTTCAGTAAACGAGGCAGTTTAAAAAATGTCTCAATAAAACCAACGAAATAGACCTTCCAAGTTCACTAGAGTATTAGTTGGCCACAGAAAAACAGATTCATGTTAAATTAAATTAATTGCTCATTCTATCGTCTAACTACTGGGTCTAGGCCATCCAGAGTCAAAAAATGGTTTCATGGCAAACTGGAGTTAAAGGATCTACCAACTTCAACCAAATAGTACTAAATTTAAATTAAAGATATGTCACAGTAGAACCTGGAGACAAATTACCCGGTTTGTTTGTTCTTCTCCACTAGAAGATGATTCAGAAGTTTAACATCTTCAAACTCCCCGGTTAGAGTAGAACCCAAAATAGCAGCAACACATATAGTATTTTCATCAACCATTTTGACAGCCTTTTCAGGGTCCATGACATAAAACCCCTCTTATTTTTACTTCTTTTAACTCTACTTCAAAATACCTTGCAAATTTTTCCCAGCAAACCTGTATAACAGCAAATAAGCAATCAAGAATGCAAAAATAAATCATCTTTCTTCAAAAATTACCTGAACGTTTGCACCAGTAACTATGTTGGGCTTGTCATAAGGCTTTCCCTCCGCCTTTCTCCTATTCTGCCACTTCCTCTTGAAGGCCAACCCAGCCAGCATTATCGCTTCTGATGATCCAACAGTTCCAACTCCTATGGCAGCTTCACCCTCACCAATGGGAGCATTGAAAATGTGGGCTATTATATTGACGCAGCGATTCTGCAAAAGAGAACCATTTAACAAAATTTACCATTAGAACTGTGTCCATGTCAAGCTCTTGAAAGTTCTTATATTGACTTGTCAGGATAATCACATTTGTCCCATTCTAGCAGCAACTACCTATTTTTTTGAATTTTAAGTACACTTCTTTGTACTTATTTCTGGATAGGGAAAGAAAGGAATATCAGGCGTGGCAGAAATTGAAATAATAAAATCTTTGGATATGAACAGAATAATTTGAAAAAAAAGAAGTGGCGTACAATCAAACCATATAAACGTGGAGTTTGAATAATGCAATCTAATTTCTTAAAGCAGTGTTACCAAGATACAAATGACATTTAAGTAGTCCAAATGAAGTGAAACAAAAACAAAAGAAAATGTGCAGTTCGGTGTTTTAATATAAGAAATGTGCGACACAAAGACCGATATGCATTGCACTAAGCATACTTCTACCTTGAAATACGACAAACTCACTTGGATGAAGCACATAATTTGACATTTCAGAATGAAAAGAAGCTTACAATCAACAAGATGAAATTTTGATAATGACCAGTTTGTGTCATTCAGTTACATTTTGAATAATTACTCTTAAAATGTTTAATTTAAATGTGATTATGAATGATGAAGATCGAGCTTTCTTGTTATGATGCTTTTATCTCCCTCTTATAAAAATTTTGTCACTATATATTGTAATGAAAAGATACTACAAGTTTAGAGGTTATGAAGAATTTACTTTTGACAAAAGAGTTTTAAGCTCCAAGGTTAACGAATAAAAGTAGAGTGAGAAATTGTTCATGAGAGGTAAACCTGTGAACAAAGAATCTACCTCCAAAAGCAATCCTATTGATAGATACAACTGTAATTGTTTCTATTACAAGAAACAATGGCATGTCAATATAGAGTGCACGGTTTTAAAGAATAAGAAGCAATTGGCAAGTGACAATCATGAGGATAGGAAGTAGTAGAAGATGCAAATACAACTTATATAGATTTTAATGATATTATTTCTATAATTGTTGGTTATAAAATGTTAATTCATTGTTTCCTACTTCTAAACCATGTAATGGGTATGCATATATGACTAATAAAGTTTATAAAACTAAGTCTAGGCACTATTTTGGTGCATCTAAAATTTTAGTTGGGGTAAGATAAATACAAGATTGAAGAGTGAATGTTGCATCTTTGAGTGCTCAATGTGACGTAGGATATAAATTTTTGTGTTTGCCATGAAAGTTAGGTGAGTCAAAAAGCTATATGACTTGCAGGATAAAATTTTAAAGGATGCTTCAATTATTTCTTTGCCTACGGTGGGCACTGTATTTTGGGGAAGCAAAAGAGAATTAGTTTCCATGCGTTAAGTAATTAGGTGTATCTATTTTATGCTACATAGTCCATCTCGATGTTAGGTCAGACTATTATAGCATTCAAGATGAGGAGACAGTCACATCAAATGTACAAAACTTTAGTGACAAGTGTATGTTCATGTTTAGTAGTATCAGCACTTTGTGAATCATTTATGTACAAACGACACTCATTGGTTTGATAAAATTATGAGGTGTTGCGCTTTTTGGGTCAATGAAAACTTAAAACACATTACATAAGTCATGCTGACATGATGCTACATAAATCGGAGCAGAAATACCTCAATCATGATCAAAATTGTTTGAAATGTTCCCTATCTGTAAAACAGATTGCGTCAATGCATTCAAAATGATAAATTGTCTAGGATGGACTCCTCGCATCACAAAAAAATGACCTGACAAAAAAATATGAATTGTAGGTACAATTTCTCGCATGTTGGAGTTGGAGAGCTCGATGTCATCCAAGTGCTCTCTATTCACGAATCGGACTGTGTTGATGTCTCCAAAACATCAAAATTATTTAAAAGGCTATCTGCAATTGATTTAATCAAATGTGATGAAAGACAAGCCATGGATGCGCGACAAGCAAGCTGAATTGCCTCGATTGATTTCAAAATTGCTCGATTGACCTTCGATCATAAGAAAGTTTGTGTCATTGAATTTAGAATATCAAATTTTCCTATAAACAATGGCCATATCATATAGGAATAATTTCGTCAAATTTGCATGAATTTTGAGGCGATATCATGCAAATTGAGCCGCAGAAAAATGTAGGTACAAAAAAATTGATATTTATTGAAATATACCTGAATCTAATTTTAATAATTAAATCGCATTACAATTAATTTAAAATTCATGTATATATAGCAAGTAATTAATTAGATGCATATTCTCTTAATTTTGTTAAGCAATTGTTGACCTTCACATATTTTCCACAAGTTGACTCAGATTAATATGGCGAAATCGATAGATTACAGATGTGATGTTGCACGGATAGAAGTGGAAATGTCACAATCGAGATTGAAACCGATCAAAATGTCCCTCTGATAGCAAAAATGAGTACGTCGATGCATTCAAAGGCTTCATGCATCGTTTAATGATCGCTTGATAGAAAAGACAAGCTCTCGGTACGGTTTCATGCATATCAACTTGAAGGGTATGTATTCTATTCACAAAAAAATGACTATGCAGATGTCGTAGAAATGTCAAACTTTTTAAACAAAATCTTTAACAATTAATTTGATCAAATTTGTGTGAATATCAAGCAAAATGATGTGATGTCATGCAATTGGGTTGAAATTGCCTTGATCGAAAACAAAATCATCCAAACGACTTCCAATCCTGAAATTGATTATATCGTTATGTCTAAAATATCGAAATCATCTTGAATTGACATACATCTTGCCTAGATAATGACACTACTATGAAAAGCCAAAGTTGATGTATTTCGAGGTGGTGTTGCTTAAATTAAGAAAGCATAGTTTTTTAATCCCCTCTAATCCTGCTACCAGACCACAACCCACGTCAAATCCTGCCACATCTCTCATACGTGCCACGTCGTCCCATCTCCCTCTTTGTCAAAGCCGTGGGTGACCTGCTCGTCAAACACAGACGATGAGCTCTCCCATCTCTCATCTTCCTCGTGACCAAAGAGCCAAAATCACGCCTCCCGCTATTCCACTCTTCCACGTGAACTCTCTCTCTCCCTCTCTATGGCTCACGCGAAGGCCAAGCGCCACACACCATCCCATCTCTCATCTTCATGGTTCAGCAACATCTTCTCTGCTCGGTCTGCTCTCATGCTAAACCCCAACTTGATCCCCTCTCTCATGCATTAGGTCATCGGCAAACCAAGCCTGACAATCCTAGCTCCCGATTCCCTTCTTATCTCGAGCACGACACCTAGTTGAAAGGCTCCTCTTATTTTTATCCTCACACAGGCCTTAATTTCGCACGATTCTCAACCTGCTTGGCTACAAACAACCCACCAAAGGCCCGCCTCAAAGCTAGTCTACTCTCCCTTTTACTTCCCTCTCATCTTGAACCAAGCCCTCACCATCTCTCACACACTCCCTCTCTTTAGTTCTCTCCCATTCCCTCCCATCCTGAAATTTATCGCTTTCTCTCCCTATCTCTCTCTAACTCTTTCTAGCCCTCTCTCTCTCTCTCTCTACATAATCAGCGAACAAAAACATATAAAGAGAGAGAGAGAGAGAGAGAGAGAGCTCTCCCCTCTCTACTTTGCATTGCCTCAAAATTAGTGCCACATCTCACCTCCATTTGCACGCAAATGTAAAAATGCTAACATAAATTAAGCACCCAACACGTTCCAATATAGCTGAAAAATTTGCAAATTAAATACACGTGCACGTTGTTCTAATGCGACGAGAAAAAATTACATATTTCCTTCATGCAAGTACTTGAAGGCTCATACAAGCCTTTTTTAGTGTGGTGGGATGACAAATTAAACCATAGTGTTTATACCACCAATATGTGCCTTTTGGTATGGCGGGTAGGTCCAAAACTCCTAATGTAACCTCCTATGTAGGAATGACAGGGATTTTATTGAATCTCACATTGATAGGGGACTTAAATAATATAACATAGAATGAACTTTAATCTTAAAATTAAAATCTAAATTAAAATTGCAGGTACCTAAAGACCTATGTATCGCTTCTTCTAAGCGTAGTAAGTGCAAAGGCCCCTCTC
Organism: Cymbidium sinense; assembly: GCA_021442155.1. Classification (NCBI taxonomy): domain Eukaryota; kingdom Viridiplantae; phylum Streptophyta; class Magnoliopsida; order Asparagales; family Orchidaceae; genus Cymbidium; species Cymbidium sinense. Next base: position 13,591 of record JAKCPB010000046.1, on the reverse strand, counting down.
CAGTTGTTGTTTCGCAAGACATCAACCATACACACTTTATATAAGCGTGATGAGAAGACTTTTACACTTTCGATGCAGCACCCTATATAGGAATGATGCTAGGAGACAGCTAAAACTCTTAGTGAACTAAACCTACAAAAAAACTCAAAATTGACATAATTAAAATGAATTCTTAAACCCTAATGTGACACAAAACAAAATGAATTGAAAACTTAAATCTTAAAATGAAGATTTGTAATTGTAATAAATGTTACACAAAATTAACCAATTACAAAAAGACTTGGAAAGAATAGAATTGAACCACAAAGGATTCGATGGCTTGTTTAAAAACATGAATGTAACTTGACAACTCATTAATGAGCATAAATAGGACTCTCCGGTTATCATTTCAATCACACTTGACATTAGGGATTACAAGTGGGCCAAATAAATCTATGAGCAAAACTATCTAAAATCTCTTATGTCCTAACCTTAATTGGTATGGTAAACGGACAAACTCTAATGGAAATGAGACATTTGCTAAAATTAAAGACTCAAGCCAACCAATTAGCTTAATCCTCTAAAAAATCTAATGAACTGGCTCTTGATGGTTATGGGCATAAATGGAGAAACTCTAATGTGTTCACAGCTAAACAATTTACTATACAAAAGATGGCCTAATCAATCACGACTAAGTAACTAAAAATTAAAATAAAAATAATAATAGAGGAATGAATTAAACTAATAACTCTATGTGAACATATATGCAAAATCTTATCAATATAATTAAGTATCAAACATAAGTAAATATGATTCATGTTCACGTGATTCAAATCATTTTTTTTATTAAACCAATATCAACTTGGAATAAATCAAAACCATTTTTAAGCTCCACATTTTAGAATGAAACTCATCTCAAATAGGTTTGACTTTAACTTGACTAAAAAAATTAAAAGAGTTTTTATATTAAATTTCAATTAAGAAATAATAATATTTTAACAAGCCATAAAAAGTAGGTCACCGAAGCCCATCATAAATCCAGGATAGTCCAAGAATCCAAGCACATTATGATTTTCAAGATCAAAGTCAAATGATCTGAATGACTAGGTTATAGCCTATTTGATTGCCAAAAAAAAATTTTAAAAATTAAAATAAATTAGAAAATAATATGCTTGGGATTTCAAAATAACTACAGAATGTATGACATGCTTCTTATGACGGTGAAATTAATATCGAAATGTGATAAGTTAAAATAACTTGGAAATATATGCAAAGAATATATGAGAGAATTTAAATTGTATAATTAAGATTGAGCCGCTGAAAAGATAAGTGGCCATGGATACTAATATGATAAGAGACTATATTGGAGACAATGTAAATTTCTAAATCTAGAATTAAACTAACTATGCAAGATGGATTTGAGTGTTAGATAAAAAAATTCATGTCTTGGCAAGTAGTGGCATAATTAAGAATATTAAGATGAATATATGATACAATCAAGATAAACTGGGAAGTAATTATAATAAAGAAATAGAAAGAGAAGCAATTATTAAAGATAAGATGGTAGTAATAACTAATAAACTTAGGTCATTTAGGAATGTACAAAAAATGGTAGGAGATGCAAGAATAAAATGGGTACATTCAATCAATGTGAAAGGATTAGGGATAAAGGAGAAAAATTGGCAGACTAAAGGTCATACGGCCAAAGACTATGAATTAAGAATTACAGAAAAAAAGGTAGAATTTTATGTAGCAGTTAACATGAACAAATAGTTGGGATAAGCCTAATGACAGTTGAAATTCATAAAGCTGACTATGCACCAAATATTTGAGATGAAACTAACAATGATGATAACAATGACTTCAAAAATAGTAGATATATAAAATATTACACCTTACAACTTCATGAAGAATATGTTCATGTCTCAATAAATGTAAGATTCTTTTAAATTACATTAAATCAACCCTAGATACCATTCTGACATATTTATGGTCAATTGAAAATCCTAACTACTTTCAATCCAAGAAAAAAAAAAGACTAGTCATATTTTTACTTATAATTTTACATTTTTGATGACGAAGCTTTTCTCCGTGTTATGCAAAGAATATAAATGTCAGCTGTTTGACATAGTTTTGAGTTTGATTTAATTTGATAAATGTGAGATGATTTTGCTATTCCTAACCCATTCTCACAAACGATTTGAATGCTTCCAAAAAAAAAAAAACATTTGTTGATTCAATTTTAAGGAAACTTTAAAAAAATTGCATGTTACCAACGATCTTTTGCTTCACGTTATTTGGGAGTTCAAACGCTCACAGGGTGCATATGACGTCTTTTTTAAGTATTGACAATGAAAGATATTGACACCAATATATTATGTTTGGATCAAGTATGGGGATACCACCCATTCCATCAAAATTTATGTTTCATAGTGATTTAAATAGATATGCTTGTAACCAGATTAGATTGAAATCTACACATTTACTCAATGCTCTCTCTAGATGTCATCTTCAAATGGAACAAAAAGCACAAAAAGGAACAAATTAAAGTAGCATAAAAGAAAAATAAAGAAGATGATGGTTCCCATTAAACTATCATTTAACTGGTTCATCTAAAAACTCATTTAAACTCTATTTGTTGTGAATCCAATTGAAAAAAATTTCAAGCAAACAGAACGTAACAAAGACTTCTTTTACTCCATATAAACTGAAAGTTGAAGTATTAAACAAAGACAGAAAAAATAAAATTCAAATTAAATAAAGGGACATTTTAAGTGTTTTTTTTTTTCTTTTTCAGACTTTCTTTTGTGATATTCCAAAATATAAATAAGCTTTCCATACCCTCCTAATCTTTACAAGGCTTACAGCCAAGGAGATTTCAATTCTTTTGAATTTCAAAAAATAAAGGGATTTGAATTGAAGGTGTTCACCTGCAGTTCGGTGGTAACAGGATACTCATCCATGTCCACATAATTCTTGTTAACGGAAGACATAATGAGGCGGTCGCACTCTGGCTCCATCCATGTCGTCGCAAATGAGGCAAGGTTCAGCCTCGGGTTACCATCCAGCATCAATTCATCGTTTATGATCTGATATGCAGCCTCCTTTGGTATGGTGGAATCTGGTAACCGGAACCTAATCCATTCCCATCATCATTAAGAAAACAAATCAATCAATCAAGATAAATTTCAAATTGCAGGGCACGAACTAGTTGAACAGAAAGTCTCCGATAAATTGAACATATTGGTTTTAGGCATATTCCCATTTTTCCTAAATTCTACATTTCTAACAGACATAATGAATCGTACTTCCCTTAATATCAATATCACCGCTGACCATGATGCTAAATATGAATATCAAATATCATCTGTCACCAAAAAATTCATTCGTTCGTGCATTATGATAAAATTTTCAAATTTCAAATAACTTCAGGAATCAATTTTGGAACATTTGAACTATGTTTTTTAAGAAAGTTATAACTGAAACAAAATTCGATGTGACAAATCCAATAATATCAAGAACACATTGATCTGAGTTGAGATGAACTTGCAACATGTGCTCAAAAGTACAATTGAAAATTCCACGAGGCCTATGAAGCACACATAAGAACATAAACAACACAATATAACTATAAAAAGTAAGATGCGATATGCCATGATCAACAACAACAACAACAACAACAACAACAACAAGCCTTTATCCCACTAAGGGTAATTGGCTATATGAATCCTTCCATTGTGTCCTATTATATGTCAAATTCTCATTTAATTCAGTATACTAAGGTCATTTTTATACATCTTAACCAAATTTTTTAGGTCTACCTCTACCTTTCTTAACATAAGGTAAATCTAATGCATCTACTCTCCTAACCGGGTCATCAGACGACCGACGCTTTATGTGGCCAAACCATCTAAGGCGACTCTCTCCAATCTTATCTGCCACCGGAGCTACTCCAACTTTTTCCCGAACATACTCATTTGATTTTATCTAAGAGTAAAGCCACTCATCCAGAGCATCCTCATCTGAACACTTAACTTAGTCTTATGCTTCTCTTTATTGGCCAACATTCTCGCACCATAAGTCATTGTAGGTCTTACCACCATCTTATAAAATTTTCTTCTTAAGTTTAAGTGGAACTTTTCTATCATCAACAAAGGATGCATTCCTCCACTTCAACCATCCAACTTGAATTCTACTAATAACATCTCCATCTATTTCACCATCATTTTGAACAATAGAGCTAAATATCTGAATCGCTCACTCTTTTTAATGACTTGTTCACCTAATGTCACAACCCTACCACTAGAACTTCTACAACTAAAATTACACTCCATATATTCAGTTTTTGATCTACTTAAACGAAAACATTTAGACTCTAATGTTAACCTCCATAATTCAAGTTTTTCTTTAACAACCTCTCTAGTTTTATCAACAAGAAGAATATCTTCAAGTAAAAAAAAACATGCACTAAGATACATTCTTCTGCTAATGTCTAGTAAGAACATCCATAACTAAAGCAAAAGATAAGGGCTTAAAGCGATCCTTAATGTAATCCAATTGAAATGGAAAAATATTTTGTCAATCCTCCTTGTGTTTGGACACAATCAATATACATATCCTTAATGACTTGAATATAACCAATATTAACTCCTTCGTTCTAGAACTCTCCAAAGAACATCTCTTGAAACTTTATCATAAGCTTTCTCTAAATCAATAAATATCATATGTAAGTCCTCCTTACTTCTCTATACTTCTCCATCAAACCTCTTAACAAATATATAGCATCCATAGTAGATCTACCGGCATGAAACCAAACCGATTGAGAAACAGATCACATCGTAGCCCATATGCTCAATTACTTTCTCCCATAATTTTAATGTATGTCACATTAACTTAATTCTATAATTTGTACACTTTGTGCATCACCTTATTCTAAATATAGGAACCAACAACTCTTTCTCCACTCATCGACATCTTTTAGTCTTTAAAATGACATTAAAAGATTTGTAAGCCAGAAATTTCTTGATCTCCTAAACATTCCACACTTCTATTGGAATATTATCGTCCTCGCTTTCCACATTTTTCTTTAAAGCTTCACTAACTTGATTTACTAATATGAAAAAAAATAAAATTCTCTATTTTGTTTAGGGTATTAAGATTGCTAAAATCAATCGATTTCAGATCTTTCATTGAAAAGTTTATCAAAATACCTCATCCACCTATTTTCAATATCCTTTTCTAAAAAAATATTTTATTATTTTCATCCTTAATACACCTCACTTGAACTATGTCTTTACTTCTCCTATCTCTTTGGTTGGCTAACTTATACATACATCTTTCACCTTCTTTGGTATCTAATCTATCGTATAAATTACTAAAAACTAAATTTTGAAAAAAACTATTTAAATGAAATTCTATCATTAAAAACATAAAACAAACTCAATATATTCACCTTCCGCAACTGTTTGTCGGGGGTGACAAACTAAGAAAACTCTAGCTCACAAAGGAGCCAATGTCAAATCAAGTGTTCTGCTATATTCACTCTCAATCAATCTCTTAAGGACGTCCCGTGTTTCCAATCGCATGGTTGGAGGCTTCACATGGCCAGCAGAGTCCTGACGGGTGGTTTGGCCACCGCTCCATTATATTATGATCACACCGTAGCGTATGCTCCAATGGCTCTACCCTTTGAGTTGTGAATCATAGGTATACTTGATGGGAAAATCCCTCTATCAACTAAGGTAGACTTAAAATTATCTCCTGACAAACACCATCCCGTCTACAAGGATTTCTTGGATGACATAACCCATGTGGATGAGGATCCTTCGTAAGGTTGGACTACCTCCTCTCGACTAAGTAGACCAGACGCTTGAGATGATGAAACCATGAGATCTAGATCGGGTACGTCATCATTCCCCCAACCATTCGGTTTAAGCTAAAATGATGAATTCCATATCCTAAAGTCTAAAACTCCATACGCTACTAATGCCATTCGGATCTAACGACTAGCCTTAATCGAGAGTTCTCTCTCACTTCTTGAGGGGTAATTAACTAGGGTTTGCTCATAGAAACTGAACCGATCTAAAGTCCTCATCAAATGAGATGAAATCCAAGGTACTTATCTATTCCATGCCTTCAAAATTACACCAATTTAAAACACTCTTTCACCAAAGAGGTCTGAGCCCACGATTTGCACTGGGGACGTGATTCTTTTTTCATCTTTGGCTTATATATGTGCTATAGTAGCAATAAAATTTTTGAAAATTTAAAATAACGTAATGGTGATTTAAGTGTGTAACAAATTCAATATGAGCCTCTACGTAGAATGAATCATTCCGTAGAGTGTCTTTATTACACCATTATTTGTTCTGTAGCGCCTCTGCATCTTGAAAGTATGGGATGAAATAATAATTGCTTATTACTAATCCCCATCTTTCACTTTTGCAGAAATGGATCTACAAAGCACTCCTTTCACACTCAACATGCGTAACATCCCTTTAGCCAACGCCATCAACACCGAGATGTCGCTACCATCAATTTGGTAGCTTATATTTCGACTATCGTGCAACTCAAGTACCCACCATGTACATTCATCTGAGGCCATGAAGGCCTCACTAAAACTCCTACTAGCCATGTGCGCCAACTAGTTCAATAGCCAACTGCTGTCAAGGAGTTCTCCCAACAGAGAACTTCAGTTTTCAAGAGGCTAGGTCAATATGAAACTCCCGTGACAAAAAGAATCGTCAAGGGACAAATTGTGTCTTTAATTTCTGGTAGGCTATTGAACCTGTACCTGGAAGCATGATCATGAAGCTTCCTCATCATGAAGCAAATTAACCGTAAGAAGGAGAAGCAGCCGAGGGCTCGATATCCCCTTTGAACGACCTGAGCAAGCTATCACGAGTATTCCTACACAACAACTTTGACAATCTAAAGTGGGTAAAGATGAATAGCTCACAAATAAAGCTTCTTCGGAACCAACCACGCCAAGCTCCACCACCATGAGGAGACTAAACACCTGCCGTGATACATAATATTCTCAAAGTAGCTGAGAGATCTAACGAAAAGAAAATATCGAGGCGTGGTGAGGGAAAATACTCCACCAAGAAAATTGCCATCTCTTCGTAAGCCCCAGCCCAAGACACTGCATGGTGAGCATCGGATGCGACACTTGGACCACATGTCCAAGAATCCACAAAGGTCCCGTGGAAGGGTAAGTAAATATGGAGGCCAAGGCCCCATAATGAAACTTTGAGTAATAGAAGGGTGTGATATATGATACATATACTAAATCCAAAAAATCAACTCATCAGAAGTGGATACCCAAAAGAAGGAATGTCAATGATGAAAGATATGATGGTCGACACCCTGGAGAATCCACTAGGGGATCCCATCACCGATCAGTTTCACCCCTACAAGTGAAGGTTGACGTTGATCATGGTCCTTTAATAAAAGAGGTGGTTATTCCGCACATTGAACCAAAGATCCACTGGAAACGTCAATCAGAAATTCGTGTACAGGAAGAAAATAATGAAGAAGATTCTATGGAAATAGAAGTCTATATAGAGATATGATGAACTCTCCACTCGACCATCACCGCAATGCTAATCAGAATCAACCAATTTGATGCTTATGAAGAAGAGTCTTCACAAAGAACAGGATGGATCTTCGAGCTTTGCTGAAGAAGAAGAAGATCAAAATGAGAAAGAAATCATGGGTGTCGAAGCTTTCTATATGGTTGAACCAGGAAATGATCAGCCTGGTACACGCTTTTATAATCAGCGTCGTCGTATAGCCCCAGCAACAACTATCTCTACAAATGTACAAGGAGAAAGGCAGTCAAGTTCTCCCGGTGAAAATGAGCAAAGAGCGTAAAACAATAAGAAAGAAGAGGAAGAACAGATGATTGATGCCATGGCGCTAGAGAACAAAGAGAAATGCGCAAAATGGAGGTCAAAGACAAGGAGATTGCATCTTGGTACCAAAATAATGATATGATGATACAAATGAACATCATGATGGAGATGTTGTAAGAATATCATATCAAGTGCAACACCTATTTTTCGCTAACCAACTAACAATACAACTTCTATACTACCAGCTACTATGATACCTTAAGCTCCTACAGTATATGCTATGGAAACAAGGGATGAAGTTAACCAAACACCTCCAACCGACAATTCAAAATCTCTAGCACACTGGAGAATAAAATGCCAAAACAATAATCAATGAAAAGATAAAGGCTGTCATAGCCTCAGAGCAGGCTAAAAAATTGGTGAGTAAGGGTTGCCCTTACCCAGCTGAATATGATCAAGTGTCGTACCCAAAAGGTTACTCAGTGCCGAAATTCAATACTTTCAATGGGCTTGGTAATCCAAAGTAACATCTGACATAATTTAAGGCTACCTGTGGTAACATAGGAGGGAATGATGCCGCTCACAATTGCTAGAAACTTGACCTCACCGCTAATGTATGCAAAATTGTCAAATGATTCAGTTAAAATATTTCTAATGGAGACCATATTTGTGAAAAGGTTTGCCGGCAACCGAGAAAATCACACCGACTTTGCTAAAAGGAGGAAAGATGAGTCGGAAAATTCATAGTTGGCAAATCTAAGTATGAAGTGCGAGCAACAGTTGGAAGAAGAATATGCGATCCAATTGCTAATGGATAATATGGATGATAAAATGGCACCATACCTATGCATGGCGTCGATTGCAACATTCCAGGACTTGCTCGATAGAGTGGTTAAATTTGAAAAGTTGAATCGCCTTAAGTCTGAAGTCTATGCAGATAAAACAAAGAGAAACAAACCTTCAGATTCAAGAAGAAATGAAAGTCATGCTGCTTCTTATAGTTCAAATGACGAAAAGTGGGTGATATACAACGTGGATAAAGGAAAGCAGCCGGTGTACAATGATGATAAGAGTAAAAAGCCTGGTTATTCTAATCCACAGTCAAAATTGGTATTAGTAGGTAATGATAAATCTCAGACTTTTTCAAATGATGAGGAGCATCCAAAACAAGCAACAAGAGATGATGAAAAAATGTGACCATCTCTTAAGGAAAAGATTAATAAAGAATATTCCTTGAAGAAGAGAAGCTAAACTATTTAAGCAAGCCAAAGCGGTTTACGCTAAAAAATCAAAAGGCAAGAAGTCGATCAAGTTAGTAATCCAAATTACTATCCCTATCATTGGATGATCAGTCACCCTATTGAAGATTATTATGTTTTCAAAGATTAGCTAGAAAGAAAATATCGGCGAGGTGAATTTACACTATCTGATAGTGTTCTAGTCAATCCTAAAAGAGGGTCTACAAGGTTGATTACGTCCTCTTCCGTATCATCCAGCAAAGACAAACAGAAGGAGAAAACAGTTCAGACTAAAGAATGACAAACAATAGTCTCCAAAAAGAGCGTGAAGATGCTAAAACAGCTAAAAGACATCCCTAGTGTTAAGTGGAAATCACCGCTTGAACCTATGTTGGACTTAAGAGATATGCCTAAACCAAATATTTGGGCTTCATAAGATCGATAAGGCTATTTTGTCACAACATGAGAAGCAGTCTACCAAATGCAAGCCTAAAAAATCAAAGAAGTTGGCTAAGAAAAAAAAGATAAAGAAGAGAACTACAACTCAAAAGATCATTAACAATCTAGAGGAGTATCACCAAAGAGAAGATTTAAAGCTTGCAGACTTCATGCCTAAACTTCATTGAATCGAGAAGAAGATAATGGTGAGTCTTGTGTGGTAGAGACATGCCAAATCATCCGTGTGATGTCAAATATTCTTCAACATCAGTTACTCCGAGATGATAAGGATGAGAACAAACTACCAACTCACAAAATTTTATCGAAAGCAAGAAGAGCCTAAGGAGCTAGTGTCTGAATTTTGTTTAATGGCACAATAAGATAATAATAGTTCAGATGAAAATCTATGTTTTCCCGACGGAGAAGAGTCAGACTCATCGATATCATCACGTATGAAACGTATGACGCTGAAAAATGAGTCTAACCCTTTTGGCCAATTTTTCTAATAAGAAGGAACTTGAAGAAACTACCTCTTCGAATCTGAAGACAAAGTTATTCAAGTGTTGAGAAGTGATAAAGTCTTACCACCTTCAAAGAAAGAAAATGCAAATAAAGACAAAGGCAAGCAAATTGAAGTCAACAGAGATTATTCCAAAATTCTGAAACCTAAATCAAGCGAGAAGATAGATTATAATATTTTATCACATCCGAGAAAGATCCACAATGTGTACCAGGCTCTCTTGATGTCAAAAGACCTCCCAAAACTTTGATACAAGCTCTCAAAGATCCTGAGTTATGTAGCTTACTCTGAAAATGCATGATCAAAGCATTGCAAACTTAAGATCTCCCAGTAATCACATTTTTTGAAGAGGATCTTATGTTGAGAACGGTAGATCACAACCGTCCTCTATATGTCACTGTAGAGAGTGATGACATCTCGATCAGTCGCATATTGATTGATCCAGGTTCTTCTATCAATCTCATGAATCTAAAGATGTTAAGAGGATTATCATTAGATATCCAACATCTTGGGAGAGATAAGTTGATGGTTCATAAATGAAAAGAAAACTAGTTCTATTCTCAAATGTTCAAAGATTTATATACGAAGTAAGTATCGATATATCATTTAGAGCTCTCTTGGCCTAGGTGGCTACATGAGTATGACATGGTGCCATCAACTATGCATCAATGTATGAAATATCAAAGATGGAGAAGAATTCATGTAACCTAACCATTCTCCCAATGAAAAATCTATGAAGATGCAAACTACTTCATCCTCAAAGAGCAGCTAACAAAACCTCTTGAAGCAAGCATCCACCAGAACTAAAGAGTTCAAAAATGAAAGAGCGTAAGGAAAAGAAAGAAGGCAATGTCGACTCTCCATAAAGCACTTGATTCTGCACTAAATCAAGAAAATGGTTCTCATTTGGGGAGTGACACGAAGAAGAAGAAGATATTCTCCAAACCAAAAGGGAATTTATAAACTCTCAAGAAAAGTAGAGTATGAAATAAGTGATTCTGATTCAGACTATAATTTTGAATCTACTTATGAAAATAGAGTTCAGATAGCTTCATCAAGGAGGATAGCTCACTTGGCAGAGTCAGATGACTCACTCAAAATTATACCCATCCCTCAACAGTGCTTCAAAGAAACTACTCCATTGAAGGTTCATAATATTGAAGAATTGATAACATTATATATGTCACCGTTGAGTGAGAGTGGTGAAACATGAATTCTATTTTACAAATATGAAGAATCTCAACCTCAAGATTTTGAACAGCCTACAAAACATAAAAGTTCTGATGAGATAGTACCAACAAGAATATCAATATACTATCCTCAGAAGTTGCGAAGAATGATGCATAAGCTTGGAGTTTATATGAGAACTGCTAAACATATGACTCAAATCTTTAACAAGATGTGGAGCCAAAGAAGTCCTCAAGCATCGAAGTGATAAGTTTATCAGGTGTTCATCCACAAATCTCATGATAGAGCTGCTATATTATAATAGAAGTAGATAGAACTCTTAGTGATGAAGAAGATGATTCCATGAAATTCTTCCAAAAATGATGAAGAAGTGGAAGCCAAGCTGCATCAAGAGCTTGAAGATGGTGGACAAATAGCTACTATGGATGAACTCAAAGAAGTCAACTAGTATAAGATGATCTCCAATAACATATGGTATCTACATTACCATCATACCTTTTGGCTTGAAAAATGTTAGAGCTACATACCAAAGAGCTATGACACGTATTTTCGATGAGTTGATTCATCAAAAGGTGGAATGTTATGTCGATGATTTGATGGTGAAGAGCCTAAACCTTGAAAATCATTTCGAAGACTTGAGAATTATACTTGAGAGAATCAGAAAATATGATCTCAAGATGAACACTCTAAAATGTGCATTCAGGGTATCCTCCAAAAAATTCTTGGGGTACATTGTACGTCACAGATGTATTGAAATTGATCCTGCTAAAATCAAGGTAATTATGAAGATGCCTCAGCCGAAGAGTTTGCGTCAACTCCGTTCTTTAGAAGGACAACTCACATTCATCCGTCGATTTATATCAAATCTATCAGGACGTTGTCAACCATTTGCAAGGTTGATGAAGAAGGATGCTCCATTCAAATGGGACAAGGAGTGCTAAGAAGCCTTCAATAGCATTAAAAGCTACTTGTTAAATCCACCAACCTTGCTACTCCTGGGGAAGCCTCTCATTCTATACACATTAGAAAGAGTCCCTTGGAGCATTATCAACAACAATGAAGAAGGAAAAGAAAATTAAAATAATCATTGATTAAGAAATAAGATACTCGATAGAGAAGCATTGTTTATTGATCTTTACATTCAAAAGCTCATCATTATATGTTATCTCACAAGATTACACTCATCTCAAGGATCGATCCATAAGTACTTGATGACGGCTGATGTCGCCACAAGATGGGATTGCTTTTGCAATTTGATATCACATAGGAAAGAAGTGAAGTGACAAGTCTAAATTTTTTCGCACATTCCTATCCTCGGACTCTTCTCTTAATGATGATTTACCTGATGAGCAAATTATGCTCATTCATGAAAGAGAAAAATCACAAATTTGGGAAATGTACTTTGATGGAGCCTCATCGATCAAACAAGTCTAATCTCTAAACTTTCCAAGAGCAAGAGCAAGAATTGGCATCATCTTCATAACACCAGAAGGAGGGATAATGAGATGATCATATGGATTGACCAGCCAAGAACTAATAATGAAGTCATGAAGTATGGCGTGTCCGAAGAAGCTATTTCATAGCATTCAACTTGCATATTTTGGCAGCTCGCCTTTATTATAAATCAAGTACTTTATCAGAATCAACAAGCTTGAGTTAGTTTTCACACATGAGTTATTGAGCGAAGCAGATACCAAATATCACACTAACTCGAGTCTCGATCCGAGAATAAAGTCGATTGCTTAGCAAAATTAGCTAAGAAAATGACAAGTATGAATGGTGATTATGTCATGATTGACATATTTACTCGACGAGTTCTAGAGCCAATAAAGTATTAATCCCCGCAGTAGGGGTTACCAAATGACCCGCCAGGATGCACTCGTGCTGTTCTCATACTCCCCAAAATCAACAAGAAGTTATTTCAAGAAGAGCTAAGAACATATTGCCTCTCGTAAAAGAAGTGAAGCCTTTATTGTAGAAGAGTCATGATTGAGGCAACCCTTCACTACTTTAAAGAAGGCAAATTACCAAGTAATAAATCACAAACTCAAATCGAAAAGAGAATACTATGCTGCCAACAACACTTTATATCATAGATCCTTTGAACAAATGTGGCTACGATGCCTAGTGTAGATGAAGCTAGCAAAGTGATTGAAGTTCATGAAGGACTTTGTGGTGCACATCAATCGTCCCAAGATGGCAAAATCAAAAGGATGATTATTATTAGCCATCTATGGTGAGAGACTATAATCACGCTAAGAAGTGTCATGAGTGTCAAGTACATCATCCATCAACCTCCAAATCCATTACACCCAACAATAACATCCGACCATTCAATGTTGGGGTACATATGTAATTGGACCAATGATCCA